>WXZC020000071.1:0-17545 GCA_011317855.2 Paelopatides confundens
CCCCCGAATATCATCCAACCTTCTCCTATCCACCCTCTTCACCCCCGCGATCCTTCTCATCCAATTATTTTCGCACACTTGGAGTCGCTGTTGCTGGGTACCAGTCAAAGCCACTGTCTGAAGCTTCAAGAGATGCAAATAATAGTACCATTTTGCATCTAAGCCCCCTTTCATGAACACACATTTAAAATTCCCCTTCATCTGTCCATCACTTTTATTCATTCATCATCCTTCCTGTACTTTCACTTTCCTTAAAAAAAACGCTCTTTACCCAATCCACCTCCCCCACCACTTTTTTTTTATCCCATGTGCGCCTTCACACTTGATCCTCTTGCTAAACCAATATTTAGCCCATTTCTCCTTTCTTTTGTAACTTCATATGTTCACCATTCTGTCCACTTCTATTCATCATCTCGTTATACTAGGTAGAGGTCAAATCATGAAAACATTGTAAGCAAATATGACAACGATTTTAAATCTCAATCCGTATTAAATCCCAGAAGCATATGCTATTTGATGGAGGTCAAATGTCATTTGAAGTTAGTAGGGGCCAACACTTAGCAATCTAGTAAACCGATATCACATGGAAAGGGGAATGTATGTAGATGTACAGTATTAAGGACAATAAGCATAATGTATTTGGTGGAGATCAAAGGTCGTTGGAACCCACTGGAAACCAAAGCGTGAACAGTTTTTAGGCGACAATGTATATTGGAGGCTAATATTGACAGATGTCATAATATACACGTATATGTACCATATTGAACACATTTATAAAAATAAAAAGGGAACTATTGACATATATCAATGTATCGATGTATATTGTTCAACACAAAAAAGTATTGTTTTTGGTGGAGATCAATGGTCGTTGGAATTCAACAGAGGCCAACACGTGAACAGTTTTAAACACGATATATATTTGAAGGTAAATATTGACATATTTAATATTTGACATGTGGATGTAGGTAATACATTAAGTAAAATACGCTTGTTGTTTTTGGTTTAGGACAAAGGTCATTTGGGGTCACCAGACCCCTTAATGTGAACATCTTTTAAGGACGATTTCTCAAGAAGGGAAACATTCACATCCCTCATTATTTCAATGTGGATGTTTCATATTGATCACTAAAAGCATCTTGTTTTTGTGGAGCTCAATGGTCATATGAGGTCAGTAGGAGCCAACCCGTGAAAAGTATGTAAATACGATATCTCCTTATATATTATATATGTGCTTGTTCATACCAAACTTAATTAATCCACTGAATCGTCAAGAAAGGATATGGGTCACACAAGTTACGGCAGTAGCCGTTCAAAGGCTGCCGTGATACAAAACGAAAATATCCCAGCCGAAGAAAAGTATGGAATAAATCTTACAAAATAAAAAGAACAAAATATAAACCTGATAAAAAACAAAACAAAAACCCCGTAAACTGGTATAGAAAATTAACATTCATGTTGAATTGAAAAAAAAATAACGACATAAAAATATATAAAATAAATGTGAAACAACAAATCAATTTTAGCTCAAAACGCCAAAACAAAACCTGAATTATAAACTGATATAAAATGTTACTTTATTCACCAGACTAATTCCCCATCAGCCATTACATTCTTAGCAAGGTAGACCGTCATTTTATAATCAGAAGAAGTTATTATTACATAAATATTTAGACAGGTAATTTAGCCAGTACTAAAACAAGTAGGTTACAGAGCCGTATATGTAATTGTGTATACGGCTCTGGCAGGACATAGCACAGTAGCTTCTGGTCTAGGGTTACCATATATTCCGATTAATATATGTATTGTACCGTTTTTTTGCGCCAAAGATATTGCCTCCTGACTGTCAAGTATTTTGTCCAGATCTTGTTTAATATACATCAGTGTTTAACTTAATATACTTAAAACACGCCTACATTTACGCATCAAGAATTTACCTTCATCACATGGGTGTTGAATATTTGTTGAGTTATAAATATATCAAACTTGTTTCTCAATCTCTAAATATGCCACCATTTGACCTCTTCAAAGAGGGCACCGCCATTAAACCCCTCCCCTATGCTGTATTTTGTCCCATTTTTACAAAATCAAAATATTGTAATCCTATTCCCTAGTCTAAACGTCGTATTACCTAGCATAAACATAACACTAACGCGTAAGAGCACTACGATATTTTCTTTCTTGACGCTATTTGACTAAATGTGCACGTCGTCAATGCGATGTCCCCTCTACGCTTCCGTAGTAATATTGACTATTTCTAATTTGAGTTTTCGATTCCGTTTAATTTACAGTTTTTGTCTCTTTAAAAAAAATGTTTGTAATAGTGAATTGATTTTTACATAGCCCCTCTTTATAATTTGGATTCGTTTCTTTATCATTATTTGCATGTGGTAATACCATTCCATTTACGTTTACGGTATACGTTTGTAGTCCTGGGTTTAAATATTACTATTATTATTGGTGAATAACATATCAAGTTTTATTTTGTCGTTTTGAGCTTAAATTGATTTGTTGTTTTCACATTTATTTTATATATTTGATATATTTTTAATGCCGTTATTGTTCAGTTGTGTCTCAATTCGACACATACGGTAGGCCTATTTACATTTTTCATACCAGGTTACGTTTTTTAAATATTTTTTATATCTGTTTGTATTTTGTTTTATTTTATGTTTTAAGGTTTGCTTTTCACCGGTCATGCCCGCTTATACATAGGATATTCGGAATGCCATATCATGAAATTGTTTTTATTTTATCTCTTGTGTCGTATCCTATGTGTTATTAATTGAAGTTACTTTGACTCAATACAACACAACACTTATTTATTCCTATAGGGGACCTACGTATGTGGAGGAACACTTATCAAGCCAAATTGGGTTTTGACCGCCGCACATTGCTTCCATGAAATAATCTCATTTAATGCGTATGCAGGTGAGGGTACATGACTATTCTCCTACATCTCTGTTACTTTTACTATATTTGTATAGATGTTTGTGGTGCTGAATGAGTGCTAACAATTACTTGGAACTAATAGGTCATTCCATGGTTACTCGTTTAGCCAAAGTCTGATAAATTGAGAATCTGCAGTTTTTGTTATTGTACATTGTAAAGTGTATTTCTTTGTAAATGTACTGCTCTGACGGCCATAGTTTGTGACTATAAATAGTGTTGTTCACTTTATGAATTAGCAAGCATTATCTACTCGTGTTACAACAAAAGGACAATGCCACAAAGTAACTTTCCTAATATCCAAAGTCCGTCATCAAACTACAAATAGGAATGAAAAGTTGATTGCATGTAAGGTGGTATTGCTTCTATATATGTCAATAATGTTGAAAACTCTTTAATTAATTATATTGTTACGGTTATTCCCGATATACTTTGTCCATGACCATGTAAAATATGAAAATGCATATAGAAAATGTAAACAAATGTATTGAAATAGATTATTACAATATTAAAAAACATCAATTAGGTAATTAAGTATATACTGAAGTCATAATTGTTAACATCATGACAATTCTGTCGATTATAGATAATGATTAATAATAAACTTGAATTGTAATGACTGTATCATATACTACTTTAAATACACTATTTGTTATGGTGGAGATGACAATGTGAGTTGATGCCTTTTGCAACATTGGTACATTATATTAACTTATTATATTATTAACATTGCCACATCGTGAGATGGCTGTAATGGGAAATAAGACAAATATTTTGGAATTATACACAGGATATAATACAACATAGATATGTGTACCAGATGTATAGGAAACTTTTAAAACGTGTGGGGCACAACTTTAGAAGGGCACACATGTCCAGGTGAAGCTCGTTTTAGAGAAACGTTCCAAGCACTTTGCAATGATATATTGGTTGCACATATGGATGAGGAGGTAACAGGGGCAGATCCAGATTTGTTATTCTGGGCTCAACTTGTCCGAAAATAAACCCTGTGATATAATAAATATATAATAAATCACATAGCTAGTGGTGGTGATGGGTAGATGGGGGGGGGGGTGTCACATCATCTGATATGTATCTAAAAAGGCTATCTGTATCAGTAATGTCTTTGAATTGGTTGGGTACATATTATCATACTGTTGCACTATAATTGATTCATGTATTTTATAAACTGTTTTGACAATTAGAAATAAAATTTGAGATAAAATTCCACTCTAAATTGTTGAACAAATCATTAGCTATAATACATCGGTCTAGTCAACAGAGCTAGAGCATGCACGACCCTGAATAACTTTTAAGCATGATATATCCCCAACTCGTAAGTTATGGGGTAACATCTAAACTCGCAAGTTGTGTTCCCTGACACCTGACAAGTTGTCTGTCGGATATATAAAACTTAACCCCTATGTTGTTACACAAATGATTAGCTATAATAGCTGATAAAGTCACCAGAACTAGGGCATGCGGCACTGGCTAACTCTTAAGCTTGACATGTGCCGAACTGGTGAGTTGTTGGGTAAAAAAATCAACTCTAATAAGTTAAGCGACTGAACAAATTCCGAACTTGTTAGTAGTTGGATACAAATTAAACTCACAAGTTATTGAACAAATTTTAAGCATGACATATCTCGAACTCATGCGTCCAGATATCTCTTTATCGCAATGCTGCAGTTGAAATCCGTTTTTTTGGCAATTAATAGTTCAGTGTCACAGAAAAAATGGTTGTTGCAGAAGAGATTATGTGGAGATAACTGTATATTGGTAAACAATGCATCATTAGGAGGCTAACGGATGATATGGTGACATGACGTAAGTTGTCGGGTAAACAATCAAATATATTGCCTGACAGATCCCAACTCGTAAGTTGTAGGATACATAAAACTCAACTTGTAAGTTGTTGAACAAATTATCAGCTAAACTATGTATGACTAATCACCATAACTAGGACATACAAGGCACTGAATAATCACCAGAACTAGGACATAAAAGGCACTGACTAATCACCAGAACTAGGACATACAAGGCACTGAATAATCAACAGACCTAGGACTATTTACCAGCTAATCACCAGAACTAGGACATACAAGGCAATGACTAATCACCAGAACTAGGATATACAAGGCACTGACTAATCACCAGAACAAGGACATACAAGGCACTGAATAATCAACAGACCTAGCACTATTCACCAGCTAATCACCAGAACTAGGACATACAAGGCAATGACTAATCACCAGAACTAGGACATACAAGGCACTAACTAATCACCAGAACTAGGACATACAAGGCACTGAATAATCAACAGACCTAGGACTATTCACCAGCTAATCACCAGAACTAGGACATACAAGGCAATGACTAATCACCAGAACTAGGACATACAAGACAATGACTAATCACCAGATCTATGACATACAAGGCACTAACTAATCACCAGAACTAGGACATACAAGGCACTGACTAATTGCCAGAACTAGGACATACAAGGGACTGGCTAATCACCAGAACTAAGATATACAAGGCACTAACTAATCACTATAACTTAGACGTACAAGGCACTGAATAATCACCAGAATTAGGACATACAAGGCACTGAATAATCACCAGAACTAGGACATACAAGACAATGACTAATCTCCAGATCTATGACATACAATGTACTAACTAATCACCAGAACTAGGACATACACGGCACTAACTAATCACCAGAACTAGGACATACAAGGCACTGACTAATCACTAGAACTAGGACATAAATGCACTGGACTAAACACCAGAACTAGGACATAAAAGGCACTGACTAATCACCAGAAGTAGGACATACAAGGCACTGAATACCTTTTTAGGCACGACATATCTCTAACTTGTAATATGTAGGGATAGATAAAACTCAACTCGTACGTTGTTGCAAAAGTTATTAGCTATACTATTCCGGTCTTGGGTATGCACATACGACACTGAACGAATGCCAGTAGCATATTCTTGACCGAATGTATGTCTAAGCTACAGAGGAATGACTAAACTCAGTTGTACGTGTGGGCTACTTCAATTCCCAACTAAATACATACTTACAACGAACACATAACAGAAACAACGTCGCTGCGTAGAGGCAGTGAACAGCTGTGAAAAGAAAGCTCAACTCTGAATTCATAGTTGGGTTATTTTTCTATGATACCGACACTATTGTATATCACGCCCTGTGCATGGGCACTCAAGTTAATATTTTCGATACTGGCACTATTGCCTATTACGCCCCATGGTCACTCAAGAAATGCTGGACATTCCAGCACACCCTACTCCGATGCTTTCACACTGAGCACCATACTAGACGGCAGTATGTACCGTTTTAAAGTCTTTGGCATGACTCGTCGGCCAGGAGTCGAACTCCCATCCTCCCGGTTGTAAAGTGGATACTCTAACCACGTCGTGAAGTGTAAGTTACAAACCACTTCGGCATTCCCACACGTATATATGTGGCAGCTTAGCGTCGTAAAATAACTGAAACTATAACTAGGCCACATAATGGGCACTCAAGTAACGTTGGGCACTCCAGCGTTTCAACCAGCAGCGGCGCCAAAAAAAATTGTGATTGGGGGAGCTAGTGGGGTGATGGATTGTTTGTTGGGGGAGCTAATGTATTTTGACGCAACAAACACCAAACACTAATAATAGTTAGGTTCTTAACATAATCCATGATCCACCTATTCCCAAAACATTACTAAAGATAAACTAAAGTTCAGTACTAATGCACACACCCGTGATGCGATAGATATAACTGTTCTGCACCGTATTCTAACCGTCGCAGGTGTAATGATTTGAGTTTGACCAGAGCTGTGTAGATTGACGAGTCCGCCAACCAATCAAATTTAGGTAGCCTGTGTAGATCTGATTTGTTTGGTGCATGTCAAGCTTCGAAAGATCACCCGACAATGCCATAGCAACGCCCCGCGGCAGTGCTTTCTGTGAAAGATGATTAGCTAGCTCGTTGATTCCGGGGGGGATTAAACCCCTAGCTCCCCCTGGAGCCGCTGCTGGCTCCAACATTCCCTACTCCGTTGCTTTAACGATAAGCACCAATTCAAGTGTCGTTCAATACGCATGTACGAAGGAAAAGTACAGTAGACTTGTCCGCCTCACTTGTGAAATTGACCTGAAACATTGCGGCCACAACGAGTGTGTGGCACGCAATACAAGGAGAGGCGACGTAACACGTCTGCTCTCCAAGGAATGTGTTCGTATTGTATTTTATGTAAAACCGTAGTGAAGCGTTGTATGTGGAATAACATAGTTACTTCATACAACACATATTTTAACACATACGCATATAAACTAATGGTTCTCGTAAATTACGGACTGGGAAATTATTCACTTTTCGTAATGCCTTCCCATACAAAATAGTTCTAAGAAATGTATTCAAATGTCCAAAGGGTTTGATAGAAACCCATACTTTCTATATAATTATATAGAAACCCATGTGCTACACCAATGTGTATATACATTACTGTTCTATAGATTTCTACATAATGACCATGATACAAATATTATATCAAAGTGTAGAAATCTTTAGAGATATACTGTAGCATGTAGTTCATTGAATATGTTTAGTGGACCTTAATATTATAGTTTCACTTTTAATTCATACTCATATACACAGGCATCGTTGATAGACTTAAACCAAGGGACGAGCTGCGATTAGATGTAGACCAAACCTTTATTCATGCTGACTACGACAGTGCAACAAAGAGAAATGACATAGCCTTGATTCGTCTGAGAAAACCTGCTAAGCTAGGTCCATCCGTCAGACCGGCTTGTCTGCCTAATCCCGAAAAAGGTAAATTCCTCCAGCTGAACAGAATGCCAGAATATTTATAGCAATACAGAAAAAAATCCACTTTACATCACTATTTTTGAAGTTGATGGTTTGAAAGCCATTCTAGACAACTTTTGAATCCATAGGCAATATTCTGTACAGTAGTAATTCAGAGTATCATATCACCGGTAGACATATATTGTTGATTTTATTATTAAGGTTATGGGTAAAGTGGATTTGTACAATATTTGTTACAATGGAGTCCCCATTGTGTGTACTATGTGTGTATATTTTACGATAACTACAAAAGTACAGTTTGGTCGAACTTCATATTTAGTATGTACCTAACCTTAGTGAATACAATACTCTCCTTTCATTTGTTGAGTTTAACATATGCCTCAACATGATAAGTTCCAAAATACAAATTTGTCAAACTTCTTATTTGGTATGTATAGATTCACCATGAATACCAAAAGCATAATGTCGTTTGTGGATGCCAAAGCTTATTAGAGATCAACATATGTAAACAGTTTGCTCAAACTGTTTAATGTGTAAAGTCCAATGTTGTTTCAGTAAAATCGGAAGTCACAGTATGAATACCTTAAATTATCCAGCAGATTACCAATCGGATTACCATTGCAGACTATGAACTCATGACATTGTACTAATCCAGTTTACCATACATAACCTTAAGAAGACAAACACACAAAACAATTCTTCTTTGGGGTCCAGTACCAAGTTTTGTAGAAGAGGGGCGGGTGGGCGGGATTCTTCTCCCGAAATTTCAGAGGGACAGACGGGCGATATGTTTTGTTCATTTTTTCTTAGAGGGACGTGTGGGTAGAATACGTTTACACTAGCAGATTAACCAAACAAACTACAGTTACTATCATGCATTTCCGTGAATAACTAAGTAACTGTGGGGCAACTATGACTGCTCTCTAAAGAAACTATTCGGGCTCTCCTTAGTTACGAACGCGAGGTAACACCATGCCTCTGCCTTTGAGCCTGGTCTTCGTGTACTTTAGTGTTTGTTAAATCACGCTCCCTCCTTTGTTTTCGTGAATTTCAATGGGCAGGCGGAAGACCAAAAACAAATAGTTTTTGGCCTAAAACAATAAACGATATATGTTTACATACCATAGTAAACCATTTATATTTAACCAACAGAGGAAAAGTTGCTGTATACAGGCGCTGCGGTGATGACAGGATGGGGACATAATGGAAGGGTTGAAAGGAATGGAAACTCTGAATTACAATCAGTTCCGCTGCTTCAGCAAATAACATTGCCACTTAAACGTAGAGAAGAATGCAAAGATAGTCTGGAAGGCGACATCGAAAAGGACTGGTTTAATGAAGGCATGACGTGTGCTGGTTACCTCAATGCCGAAGTGGGAGCATGTAAAGGTGATTCCGGAGGACCATTGGTGAAGTATGCCAAAACGGAAAACGGCCGCCGTTGGGTTGTCATTGGAATAAACAGTTGGGGTATTGGGTGTTCTTTGCCAAACGAATTAGATTTCTTTACAAACGTACCACACTTCATGGATTGGATTAATGAACATATACTCCCTGAGGTATTACCCGCTGATTAGTTACAGCTAACACACCACTTAATAGAGAGAGGTAGAGGTGTGAATCATATTAGTCAATATGTTTGGCTTAAAACAAAATATTTAGGGCTTTTCAAAGTTTATATATTTTTCTTCAGTGTAACTGCTAAGTCTGAAAAGTTAACCCGAAACGTAAGTCTAATTTATTTCATTAACCATTATTGATGAAATATATGTTGAACAGTTTTGCACATAGACCCATTGTAATGTAACTTGTAATTATAACGACTGTTGGTGGTATCTTTTCCGGTCTAGCCAACACCGACATACAGGTAAAGCTCGAATTGTTCCGTTTCGTGATAATAACTTTCTTAATACTCTTTTACTTTCTGATTGTTGCATATCACTTGTTCTTACTAAGATATAATAATATACCCTCTACGTGGCGGCGATATCATAGGGCAGCACACTATAGTATTGTATATCTGGTGTCCCCTTCCCAATATTTATAAAGGCTTAATATAAGAGGCTAAAATAGAATTGTTGATAATTTACTATTTTCGTCACCTGATTGTTATATAATCATACGTAAGCACAATTTTAATAAAAATATGTTCGCCCTTAAACATTGTTTCATACCCCTCTTCGTCCATATTGTGTCCTACTTGACATGTCTTCAACTCCATGGTAACGCGGTCCAACCCCCGGCCATATGACTTATTTTGTACTTGGTCTATATGCTTCATTATCAACAAGACTCTCCATATTTTCAGTAAATTACTTCTATCCCCGCTAGATCAACAATTACGGATTCACGTCTGACTTGGACATATTTTTCGTAACCGTAGTCAATGCATTTACCGACTAATTGTACAATAATTGTAATTTTGAACGCCTAAGTTATTACTGTTCAAAGTGTTATACGTGTTTCCGCCTACTATATGTTACTCCATTTAAAGACTCAAAATAGAAGGACACCCCTCTACAAGTTCAAGATCGGGATTTTTTTTTAATAAATCGCCGCCCTGTCTACGTATGTCAGTAAAGAATAATGTTCACCCTTATATTGCATATTTGTATTAATAATGAATGTTTATTGGATTTAGCCACAATAAAGGAAGAAGTGTTCACAACTTAGTTTTATTTTTCAATTAATCGTAGTTTGAATTGCTATTATGAAATAGTTTTCGTCAAACCACAGATCAGTGTCATATATTTCACAATTGCGCACAGAGCATATGCAATTATAGGTTATAGCATTTCTAAAAATTATCTTTCAGTTTCGTTGTTCATTCCCCGCATATGCTCAAAAGATGCATTAAAATACGTGTTATCATACGAATAAATGAAAGTTGATGTCGAAAAAAAAGGATATAATGCCAACATGTATTGATGTTTTAATCTACATGCCAATAATATGTGTAGTCTTCTACAACAATGAGAAATGATTTATTGTGCCGGTTGCACAATCACGTGTTTGTGAGTATCTCCTTTAAAATGAAGTACAACTATCTGGCACATTGCTATGGTATTATTTTTTTCAGATTTTGTTTTGGCAAAATGGTTCTTGTACTCAGATATGACAACTACACAGTTAATACTCATTAATTCCAACTCAGTTGTCCTACTTATTGTATATTGTGACCCCTTGTCACCTCAAATGATCTTTGACCGCCATATATGCATTGTATCAGGTTTGTTTGCCTTTCATTATATATCTCGTTTACAAGATTATTTTGGTCTCAATATGGCACACTGCATAGTATGTAGCCCTTTATGATACGTCCAAAATTACACCTGATCCAAATCCCACCAGGGGCCACGTTCTCTTGACCTCAATTTTGCAGTTCTGCAGTAGGTATGAGCAGTCTTCCGTGGATTTTGATGTTAGGAAATGGGATTTGCTTGAATTTGTTCTTTCATTGATTGTTTCGAAACAAGTCCGTTCCCCGCAGCTGTACTGAAGTGATGCCTTCAACTGCCTAATAATTTGAGGAAGAGGTCATATACTTGAAGGTAACACTCTGGAGAAGACAGTTAGGCAAGTGCACATTAACAATAACCACAATAACCGGATATTGTTGTCAAATTAGCTACTATATGACTTTCTTTACCACTGGGGTACACTAAACTAAACTTTCTTTGGATGTCTTTTTTAGAAACCAGGTTTTCACAATTTGTGATCTAAATGATATTTCACCTCTACAATAACTCTTACTCAGCATAATTGGTGAAAGATTGTAAGGATAGAGAAAAATATTTTAGATATCCATGTTGAATCTCTGTAAGAGTTTTGATATATATCTTCTAATTGGAGTAAACAAATAACGCGCCACTGGTGGGCATTTCCTTATTAAATGTTCTGTAATATCAATACAATACTCCTTAAATATTTCAATGATTTGCGTATTATTACTAATATGATGAATATTATGTTATCAACATACAAGCAAAAATAGTACAAGTATTGTCTATCAACTGTATTTCACTGGCAACTTTCCGCTTACTTGCCTTGGGCAGGCAACTAACCCATGTAGTCAAATCTGCAACACGTGTGTGTGTGTGTGACGTCCTGACACTCCATCTCAATAAGGATGAGCTGATACTTAGCATGTTGGTTCATTATAATGAGTATAACGACATTATGGTTTTTTATTCCGTTCCGAAGGCTTAAGGAATATATGCGATGGTGATTGCGTGTGTATGTGTGTATGTGAATGCGTGTGTATGTGTGTGTGTATGTGACGCTTGGCTTGTAAACACAATATCTCAAAAAGTACAGCTTGGCCAAACTTCATACTTGGTACGTAGATTCACCTTGATGCGTTCAAGAAACCTACTTTTTTGTGGAGGTCAAAGATCAACCGAGGTCAACAGAGGTCAAGTCTGAAAACCTTTAAAACATGATAACTACAAAGGTTTAGCTTGAACAAATGTCGTACGTGGTATATCAGTTGACATTGGTGAGTAAAAGAACCCTGTTGTTTTTTGTGGTGGTCAATGGTCATTTGATGTCAACAGTGGTCAAAGTATGAAAACCTTGTAAACACGATAACTCCAAAAGTTTAGTTTGGACAAACTTCATCGTTGGTATTTAGGTTGGCCCTGATGAGTACAAGAATCCTATTTTTTGTGGTGGTCAATGGTCAACAGAGGTCAACAGAGGTCAAAGTCCAAAAAACATTGTAAACATGATAACTACAAAAGTTTAGCCTGGACAAACTTCATACTTGGTGTGTAGGTTGACCTTGGTGAGTACAATAACCTTATTGTTTGTGTGGTGGTCAATATTCATTTGAGGTCAACATAGGTCAAAGTCCAAAAAACTTTGTAAACATGATAACTACAGAAGTTTAGCGTGGACAAACTTTATACTTGGTATGTAGGTTGGCCTTGGTGGGTATAATAACCCTATTGTTTTTCTTGTGGTGGCCAATGGTCAACAGAGGTCAACAGAGGTCAAAGTCAGACAACATTGTAAACATGATAACTCCGAAAGTTTAGCTTGGACAAACTTCATACTTTGTTTGTATGTTAACCTTTGTGGGTACAATAACCCTATTGTTTTTCTTGTGGTGGTCAATGGTCATTTGAGGTCAACATAAGTAAATGTCCGAAAATCTCCAAAAGTTTAGCTTGTACAAACTTCATATTTAGTATGTATGTTGACTTTAGTGGGTACAAGAATCATATAGTTTGTAGTCGTTATCAATTGTCATTTGAGGTTAACAGAGGTCAAAGTCCAAACACCTTGTAAACAATAATTCCAAAAGTTTAGCTTGTACAAACTTCATATTGAGTATGTATTTTTACTTTAGTGAGTACAAGAAACCTATTGTTTTTGGCGGTGAGTTCATTTGAGGTCAACAGAAGTCAAAGCCTGAAAACCATGTAACCTCATACTTGGTATCATGTCTGCAGTCAGAGCAAGAACCGTGATCTATTTAATCAATAATGGTGAAAGATTGAAATTTTTCCAAGGTTGATGTTCTTTCTTCTATTAAAATTGGCAAGGAATCACTAAGCCTGCTGGCTTTCTGGTTTGCATTTCTGGTTCAATTATTTCTTTTAGACCTTGCATTTACAACAAAGCAGATGTCACAACTTTTGGGTGTCAGCCAGCGGACAGTGAAATACCGTCTGCAAGAATTTAGTATTTCATTAATGGCCACATACAGTTCTATTCCAGATGTACAAGTGTCATCCATTCTGCATAATGTACCACAAGCAGGTTGGTGATAATTTACACATGAATTGATTTAAAAAAGAAACTAATAAACATGTTTTGTACTATTACAGCTACATTACCAATGTGGTCCATAAATATGGCTCTCTGACACGTGTATCATATACAATATAACTTTCACTGGAAAAGTTGCCACTGTGATTTCCCCAGAATTTGGAGGAAAAAAAATCATTGGGAATTTGGAATACAGTTTTTGATTGTTGAGTTGAAGAAAAATGGTTGATGGAATAATAGTAGCTAATTGTTCAGTAAAAATATAATATTGTATAATACATTTCAATAGGCCATAACTTCTGGACTATTTGGGTTATGGAGCTAAAACCATTTAAGGTACTGTCATTTACAATGTGTGTGACGCCCAGCTTGTAAACACGATATCTCAAGAAGGGAAGCAGTGACATATTTCATACATTGGATGTGGCATATTGAGTACAAGAAGCCTATTGTTTTTAGTGGAGGTCAAAGGTCAATTGCAGTCACCAGAGGCCAATACATGAAAAGCCTGTACACACGATATCTCAAGAAGATAAATATTGACAGATGTTTAACTTTGCATGTGGATGTAACTTATTGAGTACAAGAAGTATATTGTTTTTGGTGGAGGTCAAAAGTCATTTGAGGTCACCAAAGGTCAAAATGTAAAAGGCTTTTAAACATGGTATCTCAAGAAAGGGTAACTAACATCTGCAGATCTCATAATTAGCATAGATTGATTCTTCATAATAATTACAATAACCCTATGTTTGAAAGTATAGGTCAAAGGGTATTTGATGTCACCAGAGGTAAATATGTGAACATCTTAAAAGCTAAAAGCACCTTATCTTAAAAATCTGTGCTTGGAATTTATTTGTGCATGGTACATTTTATTCTTATAATTTTCAAAATGTACGAATTTGTATAATAAGTTGCATGTAATCTAACATGACTTACATTATGTTAGTGTAAACAAAAAATATGTTCATTGTTGTACTAAAGCTTGTACTTTTACTTGAATGACAGTGATTCATGTGCCTGTTACAGTACTATATCTGTCATAACTTTATTGGTCTGAAGTGAACAAGCTTTTATTATATCTGCTCTGACCAGGCAGGGTTGGAATGTGTCCCATGAGAGCAGTTAAGTGTGAAGTAACATATATTGATATAGACTTGATTCATGTAACTACTTTTCATCAACTACTGTGTAAAGTTAAATAATTCTACAAATACAGGAAACCACCTGGCAAGTGACTGCTTGGAGGATATATGTTAGTCTTCTAATTAGAACTTAGAAGTAGTATCCAGATTATCTTGTATCTAGGCAAGGGTAATTTCTAAGCTAGTTTAGATTCTTCTCCAGTTGCATGTTAACTAACCCATAATATTCCTATTTTTCAAGAAATTAATTTTGATGTCCCATATTTTGCTGGGAAAAAAAAACCTATATTTCAATTAAATAATTCCTATAATTTCTCATATTTTGTTAAAAACCACTTACTTGAATGCTAGTTGCTTATTACATTTATTATGTACAAGGCAAGTAAACTGCTTGGAGGGTTTAAGTTACTCTTCTGATTTAGAAGTAGTATCCAGATTATCTTGTATCTATGGTAAATTCTAAGATAGTTGCATGGATGTGTTTAGGTACATGTCTTCCAGGTATATGTTAAGCTGTCTTTAGTTTGTCCTCCAGTTGGATGTAAACTTCACATGGTATTATTTTGAAATGATACATTTGTCACAGTCAAGTCATAAATCATAGTTATCACTAATCAGTTTATATCTATATCAGTAATAGATAAAAGGGACTGGGAGGTTATATGTCCAAATTAACATTGGTGGAGAAAATATGTCACAACTTTATAGAACTCTCTCTCCTTAAAGGATGATCAATGGTATTTGTATGTCTAAAACGGTCTAAAGCACTTGACACATTGTATAGTAAGTAGTGTGAAATGAAACTCCAGTTGTGACTTTTAACCCTGCTGTGGTGATTTATCACATGATATTTCATCTGCACTATTTCTTCAATGATCAATGTATAATTATTTTTGCATGTATCAATCAAGAAACTGTGGAAATTATTTTAAAGCAAGGAATCACAAAGCCACTGGCTTTCTGTTTATTGTTTTTTTTTCAATGTCATATAACTTTGTATCTGTATAGAAATTGTTAAAAAAGTTTGACACTTTTTGGGAAATGTTTCCTCTTTCCATTGAATTGAGTTCAGTCAATTTTAACTCGGTAGCTATAATCAGTTGTTATAGTGCATTAATCCTGGCTGATATTTTTTGGACAAGTCTACTGTATTTCCACCATTTCAGTGACCTTAGTTGAGAGATCAGGCACATTATATCTACACACAATGATGAATGAATGACCTTCACAGTTGATTAGTGATCATTGTTTGAAGTATATTCTACTGTACAGTAGCCATGGTGATATCATCATTAATTTTAAATTTATGTGGCATTCTGACTTAATCTTTTCTTAAAGGAGAAGCAAATAAGCAATAACTGGTTAACTAACACATTATCTGGTTTTATTCTGGTTGGGAAATACCATGGGGTTAATTTTCCTTAACATGCTGACCAATATTACATCACATAGTCTCTGCATGGATTTAATGATGATTTTATTATTCATTTTCAGGTCTCAAAACAGTTCAAGGTTACTTGCGATCTCGTGGCATTAGGGTACAAAGACAACGTCTTCGTTCAAGCCTGCAAAGGTGTGACCCCCACCGACAGGAGCTGCGCAGAATAACATGCATCAGAAGGAGGTGTTACAATGTACCATCACCGCTTGCCCTGTGGCACATTGACGGTAATCACAAGTTGATAAGGTAAGAACGTCCAGTCTGTCTGTCATTACTACAAAATTTTACTTTCATATTATCTTGTGCATTAGGTGTACATCTGCAAACACATTTTTAACAAGGATTCAAGTGGGTCATACAAATCATTCACAAGGCAATAATATTTACTTTACTCCTTACTTACCTGTCCCCACACTACTAATGCACCTCTGATCTACCACATCAGAGCAGAATTAGCTAAATAATAGCACCCTAGAATGAGCACCTTGGCGCCCTCATCATACTCAAATTGCTACACTAGGCGTCTACAGAGCTCTTTTTTTTTGCCCCTAAAAATCTTTCGATTTTGGTATTGGATTTTTCTCCTTTTGAAGAACTTTTTCTTGGATCGGGCTAGGATTCCCTTTCCTTCCAACACCAACCAATCCCGGATAAGTATCCTTTTTGATTCATTGCCGAAGGCTTAAGGAATCTATGCGACGGTGATTGCGTGTGTGAGTGTGTTTATGTGACGATTGGCTTGTAAACACGTTATCTCAAAAAGTACAGCTTGGCCAAACTTCAAACTTGGTATGTAGATTGACCTTGGTGAGTACAAGAAGCCTATTGTTTTTTTTTGTGGAGGTCAGAGGTCAACCGAGGTCAAAGTATGAAAACTTTGTAAACACGATATCTCAAAAAGTGCAACTTCGGCAAACTTCATAATTAGTATGTGTGAGTACAAGAACCCTATTTATATTTATGGAGGTCAAAGGTCAACATAGGTCAATGTCTAAAAACCTTGTGAACCCGGTAACTCAGCAAGTTCAGTGTGCATAAACTTTGTATGAAGTATGTAGGTTCACCTTAGTCAGTACAAGAATCCTATTGTTTTTTTTGTGGAGGTTAAAGGTCAACCGAGGTCAACAGAGGTCAAAGTATGAAAACTTTGTAAACACGATATCTCAAAAAGTGCAACTTTGGTGAACTTCATATTTAGTATGTGGATATTTATTGAGGTCAAAGTTCATATGAGGTCAACAGAGGTCAAAGTCTGAAAACAGTGTAAACACAGTAACTCAAAATGTTCAAGGTGGGGAAACTTCATATTATGTATGTAGGTTTACCTTAGTGAGTACAATAACCCCATTGTTTTTTGTGGATGTCAAAGGTCAACAGAGGTCAAAATCTGAAGTT
>WXZC020000072.1:0-17400 GCA_011317855.2 Paelopatides confundens
ATGTTAGGTTCTAACCTGTAATATATTACTGTTATCAGCCTGGTAGATTTTAGGTTCTAACCTGTACTATGTTAATAGTATCTGTCAAGTACATGTTAGGCTCTAACATATGTTAGTGGTATGTGTCTAGTAGATGTAAGGATCTAACCGCTAACATGTTACTGTTATCTGCATAGTATATGGTATGCCCTAACATTATTACTGTTATCTGTCAAGTAGATTTTAGTCTATAACCTCTAATATGTTACTGTTTCTGCCTAGTAGATGTTATGCTCTAACCTCTAATAACACATCTTAGGCTGTAACGTCACATCTGTTACTGTTATATACCTAGTAGATGTTAGGATATAACCTCTAATAACCCGTTACTGTTATCTACCTAGTTTGTGTTAGGCTCTAACATATAATATGTTACTGTTATCTTCCTAGTAGATACTAGGCTCTAACATCTACCATGTTACTGGTATATACATAGTAGATGTTAAGCCATAACGTTGAATATGTTACTCATATCTACCTAGTAGATATTAGGCTCTAACCTATAATATCCTACTGTTATCTACCTAGCAGACACTATGCTCTAACCTCTACCATGTTACTGTTATCTGCCTAGTAGATGTTATGACATAACGTTTAATATGTTACTCATATCTACCTAGTAGATATTAGGCTCTAACCTATACTATGCTACTGTTATCTACCTAGTAGACACTAGGCTCTAACCTCTACCATGTTACTGTTATCTGCCTAGTAGATGTTAGGCCATAACGTTTACTATGTTACTGTTATCTGTGAAGTAGATGTTAGTCTATAATCTCTAATATGTTACTGTTTTCTGCCTAGTATATGTTAGCTCTAACCTCTAATAACCCATGTTAGGCTATAACGTCATATATGTTACTGTTATCTACCTAGTAGATGTTAGGCTATAACCTCTAATATGTTATTGTTATCTGGCTTGTATATGTCAGGCTCTAATCTTTAATAACCCGTAAGTTGCCTAGTATAAGCTGGTTTTAACCTCTAGTCCGTTACTGTTATCTGCATATATGTTAGTCTCTACCCTCTAATATGTTACTGTTATAGGCTCACAAACAAAGGACAAATGACGAACTATAAATAAAAAAAGCTGCCGAACTAAGTTTAAATTTACACACACTACTCAAGGGATTCTGACTGAATAACATAATAGTTAACTGAGTTTTAACCCGCGTATTATAATAATACAACGTTTCATGAAATTAAGCACTAACTAATAATGTACATCTACATAGATAATCGCCTACTAGACAGGTTAGTATATAATTTGAAGATCAGCTAAACTTGCCATACGCAAACAATGCCGTTTTTTAAACGAAAAGGGGTCCTGGTTACTGAATTTGATAAAGAATTCCTTCTGGCTTAGATTGAAATGACTACACATGGGACCGAGACGAATCATAATTAGTATTGACATATTTTTTTCCATATTTATTATTTTAAAGTCAATTTACGAGGCCATATAAACTATTCTCTGAGCTGCCCTGTCTGTGTTGTCGGTGTGCACATACCTAAGTAATACTAAATAAGGGGGTGGCATGGGGTCAGTTTAAAACAATTGAGATAATTGCAACGCTACATAATGGCATGGCGTGAACCAAACGAGTACACCGTACTTACCGGTATCGATGCGTGTTGATGTAGTAGTTATTGACGACGTTAGAGGTGTGCTACGCTTAAAGGTTCATTGTATCCTTTCTTCGTTGTATCCTTTCTTCGTTGTGATTTGACGACATCAGCATTAATCAAAGACCTCTTCTCCATCGAGTTCCTGGTAGGTTTCTGGTCGTATTAAGTTGATTATAACATTAAAAAAAACTGACACCTTCCATTATGTTTGCAAGCCGCGATCCGTGGCGATTCGAATAATACTTTTGAACCGAAACAGCTCCAATGAGTCATTTCAATTGTTTCCTGACATACAGGAGGGTCAAATATAACGACTATTCAAAGTCACTGGCAAAGGAGAATAGTCTGAAATTGGCAGTAAAAGAGGTTTGAATATTTCACCATATCGTGGTCATTATGGAATGATTGGTGTCATCCCTGGTGCGGACAACTAACTAGGGGGGTGGGGGGGGGGGGGGGTGAGCGCAGTACGAAAATAGCACCCAAATACCATAATGAAAGTGTACTTCAGCAAATAAAATGTATTGACGTATTAAGTATATTTAAGGTAAATGGGTAAACACGATTCATATTACACAGTTTGTCTCCTTTGTACTGCTTACTGAGTATCGCTGCTTCTGACACGTGATCATTTTCTAACATTAAAAAATCAGGATTCGACAAATGTAAGCCGCACCTTATTGGGACTCAGAATGTTCCCACCTGAGAAGAAAACAATTTATAAAAGGCTTGTGATTTGTAACATTAATCGATTTCAATATTTGTGAAATGACTGACGGTGCGTTGTACATAATATCGTATTACCGACAAAAACAAATTTGGAAATTTAAATTAAGCCAGCTTTCTTCACTATTTGAAAGAATCTACGGACTCACAATGCATTTTTCATTATAAGACGTTCTAATATTATAATCATTATATACCATTATATGGACATGAGCCAATTTCAGTGTTGTACACACACTGTGTATGTATGTCACTGTTGTTATAATTTGTACAGTATAGTACTATATTCTACACGGTACTTAGCATATAGCGCGAATAGTTACCGTGACGCGTGATCTAGTAACGGCCGTTCCAGCCATGACAGAGTGAAAGATATCATTACGTGTTTATACAGACAATATTAGTTAGGCTGGGCTTACATTACTTTCTATTACTCTCTATAACTCAGTTTGTAATGGACCCGAGTAATTATGGTATATATATTATGTTGCAACGTTATGCATCTAGACCTGCGCCTAACTGGTATGTTTGGTACTGGTTTAGAAGGTTATACTAACTTAGGCTATACAAAATAGGCCATATAGTTCCTTCTTGTATTGTTATGCTTCTTTTATCTACTATGATGAAAATAAAAATAAACAAACTGATTAGTGACGCATTATAGTTTAACGGTTTACGGTGTTCATAAATTTATACACATAATCTTCAATGCAATAATGTTATGATAGCTATTCACACCATATAATAGAATCGTTTAATTTGCATATTTGCGTTATTTTATGAAAACGAGGAATCAAAATGTTTTCAAATGGAAAGAGTACGGTGTATGATTTTCAAGCGTGGCTTATAAGTGTCAATCAAGATGAATACGACTAAATAGGCGTATTCAATTCTCCATGTTCAAAGAAATTATATAGTCAGAGTGTGGAAATATTAATACATGAATTTGGTGTATATTTTGGACAGTGTGTTAGAAATTTTTCTTTTCTATTTTGACTTAGGTACGGTGGTACTATTTTAGAACTGTTTATACAACTTTGTGTTAGATAGAAGAAAAATGTTGTAGCTTATATAATATCCATGTTCAAACGGTGTAGACATATCCTAATACGAAGTATGGCTATTTGGAAAGTTCTCCTTATACACCGTCGGTTGGAATAATGAAATAGAGGGCGCACATTAAATAGAGGGCGTACATTAATTAAACAAAACTGTGTGATATGCTCAAAATGGTTGTGGGATGGACACTTCACTCTAGTGCCATTATGCCTGTAGACTAGGCACCGCAAGTGAATATTACACACAACATATTATTTATATATGGGAAAGTGTGGTTCTTACAGTCACGGTTTACAATTGAAAACGTATCAATTCAATACTTACTTAATTTAGACGAGGGGTAGGCATCAAAATTACCGAGAGGGCCACAGTGAATTTTGGTAAAGGACTCGTGGGCAAAAAGATGTTGTCTCCTCCTTAGGAGATACTTATTTCCCACAGCATTTCTTTTAATTTGTGTTAACAACATTGTTCGTTACCTTTATCAATGCCGGAAATTTCTTTTCAAAGTTGGGTGGGAGGAGATCTAAGTGAAAATACGCAAAGTCTAAATATTTCCGCGCGCTCACGGTCTATTCCTGTTATGCATGTACCCTATTCTTCAAATACGTACCGAGTTATGTCAAACCGATGGGCATTGCCGTAAGTGAAGGGGCTGTGAATTAGCACCCACTACCCCCCCCCCCAACTGCATGCGATGTGTTCAACTGTTAACATGATCTAGAGTAGACCAAGCCTCAGCGATGTTGCTGTATAGGCCTATCCTCTCTGCGCGAGACTAATTATATTGCAAATTACGAAATAGGTTAACATATCAGAGCGGTGAATCATACTGGCGAAGGGGTGCTGTAATTCGCCTGGGATTGGTCGAAGTGAGGGGATGTGTCCCCCTCCCCGTGTAAGAACATTTTGTAGTTTGGAGCTTTGAATGGAACAACGAGATCACAACACCGGGGGAAGATGGTGGGGGTGGGGGGCTCTGAGCACGCACATTTTTGTATTATAATTATATACTTACTGTATGTGTGACTATTGTCGGTGACAATTGCGACATTACTAAACGGCCTAGGCCAGATAAACATTTAGAGGGGGACGAAGTAATATGATTTAGCAATTATTGGTGATATCGGATATGATATTGACGGGCCTAAGTTTGCCCAGCTGCAGATTTAGACAAGTGTGCTAAATGTGCATGTGCCTCACATTATGTATATACATGTAGTTCGTATAAGTCAATGCAAAATGTCACATAGGATTTAATAAAATTCAACTTAACATAAGGGTAACATCTACAATTGTATACAGCTGGCTAAATGTGTATATACTAGCTTACGGTTTGTAACCGGTCGTATACCTCAACGTAGCGGATGTCACATACCATTTAATACATTGACCAAATGTATATGTGTACCTTAGAGCTTGCAACGCTAATTCGTACGACTTGAAATAACTTACACATGCTATGTACTACACCTTGTGGTGTCACCTTGTGGTGTTACCTTGTGGTGTCACCGTGTGGTGTCACTAGGATGAATACACATAGCTGAAGAGAAGGGTTTAAACGATCTGAAGACCATTTGATCACGTGCCTTAACAGCAAAATGATGTACCGAATTTGTGCCAGTAAAGTGAGGTGCATTTATTTTTTCATTGTATATACCCCATCGGCCGTGATATCAAATACTATAGGAAATAACTGATAATAATATTCCCTGCTAACATTTAGTCTTGATATCTAATATGAAAGATGCATTTCTTGAGATAGTCAAAGACAATGTCACTATTAATAATCCAATATGTTATATTTAATTTTACACTGTCACGTCGTGAAGGGTAGGGCGTAAGAACATTATTTGTAACGCCATTGATAACGTTTTGAGATGGTTCAAATAGGGATAAATTACAATTATGTATTTGTTCAGTCACTACGTAGATATAAAATGTCAATGCTAGATTAGATTGAAATTATACACGGAGATAGGCTCTCTGACGTCATAATAGTTATATATGGAAGCGGATTGTATGAAATATTTATGATTAAAAAGAAACAGAATTCCTTAATATATCAACAGGCTTAGCCTAGTTAGAGTGGTCATTAATTATAAACGATTCAACTGAAAGCTAATCGATTAATTGAATTATCAGTCTAAGAACTCACGACTCTATTATTCATCGTGCTACTGTTTAGTTTTCCAATTAGAGGGGGCTATATCGCTACTAATGGAACGGCTGCTGCGTAGAAATGATTTTGGGATGAAATTTGCTGCTCATTTGGGCTCAAAGTAATAAGCCAGTATGACTATAAATGTACCTTTATGTGCAGTGGTTGGTTAATGACGATAGGCTGAATCTTAGAAAAAAAATCAAGTATTATCGGTTGTCCTATCAGATGCCCATGCCTGATTGTTTTCGAGTTTCTAAGGTTGTTTCACAAATCGGGGATATATACTCTTCTCATTTATTAATTATTTTACTATTATATTTTTCATTCTCTTATGTTTTGAATATTCCAAGGTTCTCCATGGGGGCACTATGTCACAGGTGCCATCTGACCACCTAAATGGTATTTTATCAGGTACTTATAACTATTCACACTGAATAACCACGATGTTTGACTAGCTATGCCGTTATGAAGCTATTAAA
This sequence comes from Paelopatides confundens, assembly GCA_011317855.2. Lineage (NCBI taxonomy): Eukaryota > Metazoa > Echinodermata > Holothuroidea > Aspidochirotida > Synallactidae > Paelopatides > Paelopatides confundens. The sequence continues at coordinate 6,097 of WXZC020000072.1, forward strand.
TGATGAGATGTGGATTTATAAGATTTTCTGAAACAAATTGAACTTACACACCATAACAAAATCAACTTCACGATCGGTTACGTATTTTGTTCGTTTTTGAGGTGTCATACGTATTTATTGAGATGTCACTATTAGTAATCCAATATGTTATATTTAAATTTTAATGACTATGTTCGATCTAATGTTTCTTTTTTACACTGTCACATCGTGAAGCGTATGGCATAAGAACATTATTTTAACGCATTTTATAACGTTTTGAGATGGTTCAAAAGTAATAAATAACAAGGATGTATATTTTCAGCCACTTACGTACACTGTGTAGATAGAAAAAAGTTAATGCTAGATTATATTGAAATTATACACGGAGATCTCTCTGACGTCATAATATTTATCTATGGAAACGGATTCTATGAAATAGTTATTATTAGAAAGAAACATAATTCCCTAATATATCAACAGTCTCAGCATATAGTTAGAGTGGTCATGAATTATAAACGATTGAACTGAAAGCTAATGGATTAATTGAATTATCAGTCTATGTACTCAGAGAGTAATGTTAGTTATGTGTTATTGTTGCATTAGTTCATGACTTAATTACAGTATTCATCGTGCCACTGTTTCAGTTTCAAGTAGAGGGGGCTATATCGCTACAAATGGAACGGCTGCTGCGTAGAAATGATTTTGGGTGATATTCGCTGCTCAGTTGGGCTGATTATCAAATTAATAAGCCATTATGACTATAAATTCACCTATATTTGCAGTGGTCGGTTAATGACTACAGGCTGAACCTTTTAAAAAATCAAGTATTATCGGTTGTCCTATCGGATGCCCAGGCCTGGTTGTTTTCGAGTTTACAATGGTGGTTCACAATACGGGAATATACTCTTCTCATTTACTAATTATTTGATGAATTGTTACTAATTGTATTTTATAACAACACATATTTGGGTCCTGATTTGTTCGTTATTGTGTGCTTTGAATATTCAAAGTTGTGCATGGGGGGGGGGAGGCAATAAGCCATATGTGCCCTCTGACCACTTAAATGGTTTTTATTAGTTTTCTTATTATCGGTCAGTTTAAACCTGTCGTTTACCCCGTATGTAGCTTGTAAATATAACTTATATGTATTTTACCGAGCTTTGAACTGTATATTAAAAATAAGTAGGCCTACACGTGATGAAAGACACAATATACAAAGTTATGTGTAGGAGGTTAGTGTTAATATATACAGGAGCGTCCCATTGACTGTCTCGACAAAACTACGAAATTTCACGGCAACGCCATAACTTCATCAATAAAAATGACAATACCGTTTCCTCCCCTTGTCACCTATTTGAGAAAAACAACGATATGTATCTGCAACATGGTGTCATATAAAATCAGGCCAGACAATTAAACAAATAAGTAAGAATTAAACTGTTTTGTGTAATTAAAATAAGGAAAAGTTGGGATGGGGTAATTGTTTGCTCAAACCGAACCCACCCCACCCCACCGTAATCCCGCATATAAACCGGGTGAACCTATATCTACCTGATAGCTTATATTGTCCCAACAGAAGGTCCAACATTTCCTGACAACGCCATAACTTTCAAAATGTCGAAATGGTTCAATTGGATGGCATAAACCCCTCCCCTTTTGAGAAAAGAATAAGGTAGGCCCTACCCATATCTTAAAAGTGGTGCAGTAAATAACATACACAATTGTACCACACAAAAGGAGTAAATAAAAATTCAACTTCTTTTTTAAAGAAAAAAGACAATTTGGTGTCCTCGCACCCGTAATCCTCCCTATGAACCGGAAGTTTAATATATCCAATAACTTACATGGATCATCGCACCGACCTGCCCGACGGAGGCAACTGGGAGGATTAACCAGCCAACGGCATAATAAAAAACAACGCAACATTTGACAGACAACCAATCATATCTGAGAGAATTTGTGGGGAGCTAATAAACACGTTATGAACCTGGTAAAAGTAAATCTGCCACTTAGACAATCATCCGATGAGAATACATGTTCCTGAAACTGTGAGACTTTACCCAACAAACGGCATGTTTTTCCCGACAAACCGCATAATTTGCCAGATAGCAAATGACACCCCATCCGGCCATGCTGAATATACATTACAAATCACTGGTCAAAATAATAATATGCAGACTGACTTGCTTTACAGTGCAATTGTTAACTACCCTGTACTATAGGACTGGTAACAGCCATTTTCCTCACTTTTCAGCACTTCCATAATGTTGTTCATAATTGCAACTAACGAATACGTATACTGGCAATGTCTGGAATTTCCAAGAAAGTTCTGGTGACTGACCTTTCTATGCGGTCTAGAAAATAATTAAATGATAAACAGTCCACTGATATCAAGTTGATGTAGAACGATGACAATACTATCACACGCATGTCATACCTTATATGCAACCGTATACTGATTGATATATTGTGGACTAGCCTAGTGTTAACTTAACGAAACCTGCTTGTTAGGTTGTTGCCTAACCAGTCTGTTTAAGGAAGCCCAATGCTTTTTATCATTATACGCACTGTTGTTGAAGTTGATCATTCTCTATATATAATTGTGGTTTGCCATTCATTCTTCTATCCTGGTATAGTTAGTGTTCGATATACAGGGTGTCTCCCGCTAAATGCCTTTTGGAGGGGACCCAGGGGTCCTTGTTCGACCCACTCCCCACAAAAAAACGGGTTGGGACCCCCATATTTTTAGGGATCCACAGGAGGGTAATAAATGACCATCACCCACCCCTCAAACAAATTTTATTTCGTATATAAATATAAATGGTGTTCGCAAATCAAGGATTTCATTAAATCGGTGGATTTTTTCTCTGAGCAATTCGGCAACGAAGGTGTTAAAACACGCAGAAATTCAGACTTGGCCTAAATCGATAAGATGATTAAACTTTTTTATGGGTTCAACGATGGAAGAATTATTTTTCTTTATATGCATCTGGCATGTATTACTAATATAAAAATTGAAGAGAAAAACCATGTTTACAGTACAAACAATATTACTGGAGCTCAGCATGGGGAGACGAGCACATCCCCCTTTACTCCCGTTCTTTTTTACTTATTTTGTATTGCCTGGCACAAATGTTGTATGGTATATACTGTATGGTACCCATTTGCAGATAGGTGACCATAACATTCCTTTTTATTTTCTCAGGAGGGGAGGGTCCCCCTTACATCCAAACCCACAAGATCCATTTTAGCAAAAAAAAAACAGGTCAGAACAAAATGGCATCTTAAAATGATAGTGCCCCCCAACAAACTTTCAGAGATCATATTCTTCCTCTGCGCTGGTTTGTCAGAAAGGAATTGGCTTGTCATTTCAGAAGTTATTGCATTGATTCAAAATTTGGGACATTCTGTTTGAACAATCATATATATTTGTCATGTAAGATGTCACTCCCCCCCCCCCCTACTCTCCAGTCGTTGGTCTTTGTTGACAGCTCTGATTGTGGATATAAATTTACTTCCGTGCAAAATGTAGCATAATGTTTATTCTAAGAATCCTTAATTCTGCAAAAAATGTCTTAAAGGGAAGGGAACCCCCCCCCTTAGTCCTCACCCCACAACGCTTTCCCATAAAGATTCACAATCTCTATTAAATCCAATCTCGAAATGGACGTGCACACGCCACTCAGTGTAGCCACAATACCATTTTGTTTTCAAAAAGATCCCCTCCCCAATGCATGTACCCATTTCGAACAATGGGTATGTTCAATCACTAGTATTTTATACTATGGTGTTAAACTGACGATCTCGAGTCTTCACGCGGCATCACCTGAAGATCAGTAGACACGAAATTCTACCAATACTTAGTAAGTTATCATTTAGAAGTAAAGTTTTATTTATTCTGTTAGTACTGTTGTAAGCTTCAGTTAATTATCTAAACAATGATAGTTGCATATTTTAAAAAAGGGTGATTGAACATGAGTTTGGTTATTTTAAATCAAAACTTTCTGCTGTCCTTCTGCGTAACAATATCTACTTGATTTCAGAAACATTGTACCATACGATCACAATGTTTTCAAAAAGTCCATGAGAATATGTTGATCATTGACCGATATCAAAGACAATTAATGACGTTACAACAGATTCGACGACGATTAAACATTTGAGCAAATAAATGGGCCCATCACTGCTTGACTATGCTCACAACTCCACACTCATTGTTGAAAAAACAATCATAAATGTTACAATTTATTTTTAAAACTTTGGAAAGTATGAAGTATTTACTGTGGCTGGTTTTTAAATAATTCTGTCTTTGCTTCATCGTACATATTCTTGGTTAGTATTAATGTTGCTGGTATTTATGTTGTTAGTATTAATGTTGGCCGCTGTATACCAGCATGTTCAGATTGAACATTGTTGAAAGTCACTCATGCATATTACATTATATCTATTGAGCATGTTGTGAAAGATGTGGATGACAAATCACTCGGGAAATCTAGAAAGCATGGTCAAACGAAAGGAATTCCATAGCATGTTGTATAGTTATAGGTTCAGTTATTTTACGACGCTAAGCTGCTAAGTGGCTTGTAACTTACACTTCACGTCGGGTAGCATTTTACATCCAGACACACGACTGGTCCCATTCTGATACCTTAACGCTGAGCACCCAGCAGTACAGTAGTAGGTCCCTTTTTAAAGTCTTGGTAATGTCATGAAGAGAGCGATAAAAGTTGTCACTAGAAAGTGATCTAAAGTCAGTAAACAGAGACCGAAGAAAACTAGTTCAATAACCCTTCCAGATCAGTATAAGATGTCGCTGTCTGGTAAACATAATCAAGAAAACACAACTCATAGACGTCGTTATAAGAATACGTCATATGTGACGTTCTCGTTCGCGATCATCTGAGTAATCCGAAGTATAAATATATAAAATAGGAAAAGAGGGAAATAGGAAAATATCGCACATTGTCTTATCAATAGTTATTCTTAAAATCCTGTCAATAGAAAGTGTAAAATTAATTATTTTTGAAATCACGCTGAAGAATTTCTGTAATGTGCAACATGACTTTAATTTCTTCAAGAACATATAAGACCAAGAAAAGTATCTCCTCTGACAGACATTATACAAATGCAAACAACCACCGTTGCGATTTACATGTATATTTCCAGTCATTATATTAGGAGAGTGACATAAAATTAATTTGATAAATCTACGGTTTAAATAGTAAGGAAAGGCTGCAAACAAATTGTATTCCAAAGAGACCTATTTTTAAGAGTGCACCTTATTATAGGTTAAAATATTTTAATTTGGATTATTTTCATATTTCACCAATTACCTAGTAAGTATCAGAAATGTCTTTGAGGCAATCTGTTGGAGATAACGAATTACAAGGGATTAATTATATGCGCTGCACATATTTTGTAGAAAGAAATAGAAACTAGATTCGATTCTATATGAACTCATTTAACATCATGTCTTTATTTTGTACTAAATTAATACTATTTCTACTTAATTTCAAGAACATTGTACCGAAAACAAGCTACTGACAACAAGCTACCGACAACAAGTTAGAGAATGAAGCAAATGACAAATGTTATCATTTCAACATATCGTCGTATTTCATAAATACGGGATCTAGTAAAGACCGATTTGACACACGTAGCGATAGCTGTAACTACACTTCTTAGCGCTCCAGAATCCGTCCTTCCTTGTAACTGCGCAGTCTTCTAGACCACACACATTCTTAGGCTCACCACTTCCCCAGTTATGGTAGGTAATCCCAACACCGTTTACATCAACATATTTAGTCTCCGTTACTACGTCAGTGTAGCCAAGCCAGATCTGTAAGTAAAAGACAATTTTACCTTAATGTTAAATTCAAATTATTTTCATCCTATCGACATCAGAATATAAGGGAGTATAAGGGAGTACAAATTACTAAAATATTTGCGCTTTCATTCCTAGTTAGTAACTATATAATCACTAACCCCCCCCCCCCCCTCAGCAACAAGTAACATATGCACAATGGTTAGTCGTGGAAATGTTAATATCCCCTCCAAACTTGTTGGGCCCACTCTCCCTCCCCTTCCACGACGCCTCGAAATGTATGGTAACGCCCCCGGTAATCAATCATCGGAAAAAAGTGTTATTTTCTTTTGATGTTTTTCTTTAACTGTTTAACATGGATATTTGAATTGAAGAAGGGAAACTTTGTATATAATTGCATATGTGTGTGTGTGTGTGTGTGTATGTCTGTTAGAGAGAAGTAGATGGGTAGAAACTATTCGAAATTTGTGTAGATATAATTTAAATCAGCATATTGCGTTTTGTGGCCGATTGCCATCGTATTTGTCAAGCCTATCGAATTTTATTCAAGATATCATGACAGTTGGTCAAACTAACACACTCGTCTAATTTTAAAACACTATTTAGTGAATACTTAACGATTTCATCCGAATATTATAACTTGCTAGGCCTGCTACAGGTATACAGTTGAATTAGTCGCATACACCGTGATAATAAATTTAAAATGAAACTTCACACAAGTGTAATGATATTTTAGCACTGAATGAAATATCTCAAGAAACTTGACTATAATTTTGCTATTAAACTAACTGAAAACGGAACAAAATATACCGCTTGCTGAAAGCTGCGTTGTGTCCAAGGGATCTCATCAGGAGACCTGGTAGGGTCTAAGGGAGTATGCTGGTGTGGTTCTATGAAAGGGCGAATTCCAGGACGCCCTGGAATTGTATGCAAACATTTTGTTAAAATTTGACAGTTTCGCGATGCTATTAAAACCGACAAAGGGAAATATTTAAGGCTCTGGTTGGGTCCAGGGATCTAGTGTTAAGGGGCGAAGGCGGATTAAAAATGAGGGTGAAATGGCAGGAAGAAACATGAATGAATAGAGATCTCTCAATTTCAAATGGTTAGGTCGGCAAAATCCTTCTAGAGGACATCAACGCTAATCGGGCGCAACACGAGTAGCAGACGTGAAATGCTAGTCTGAGAAAATGTTAGTCTAGTTTTGAGACAGATTATATTAGGTGCATGTACAACATCAGCTGGTAAAGCATTCCAATATTGTACTGTACGGTGAAATAATGAATATGTGTAGGTATCACATCTAGCAAAAGGAATCTGGAATTTCTGGTCATTGCTTCCTCAAGTACGTCTATTCCCCAGAACCAAGTCACTTTTGTCAATTGAAACGTTGTTATTGATCTTGTATAACATAGCAAGACGTGTTTTGTTTCTTCTAGTTTCGAGTTGAGGCCAATCAAGTTTATGGAGCATGTTACTGACACTAGAATTGTATGAGTTGACAGAATCTAGCAGCCCCTCTGGGCAGATTCAAGCTTATTAATATCACATTTGTGGTGGGGGTCCACAATTGCAGAACCATACTCTAGGATGGGTCTGACAAGCGTTTTTAAGCATTTGTTTTAACTTTAAGAGAGCACTGTCAGACTGTGAAAGGTTTCTTCTTATTAGGCCAAGATTACTATTGGCTTTGTTAGTGATATTATCTATATGTTTATCCCAGCTGAGGTTATTGTCAAGTTTCACAGTAGGTAAGCTCTTGTTACATAATATGAAATCAGGTGGTATATAGTTTTTCCTCGGGGAATTGTAAGTATTTATAATTTAGAAGGGTTAACATTCATTTGCCATCTATTCTGCCAGTCCTCAAGTTGATGAAGATCATCTTGAATGATTTGGCTATCAATAGGGCTATTATATTTCCTATACACAAGACCATCATGAGCAAACAGCCTAACTCTGCTTTGGATATTATCAGGAAGGTCGTTCACATACAGTAAGAATAACAAGGGACCTAAGACTGAACCCTGTGGTACACCAGACAATACATGTTTGGGGACTGAAATTTCACCATTTTAGACAACACGTTGTGTGCGGTTGGTAAGGAATGATTCAAACTAGGAGAGGAGATTATTATTGATGCCATAAGCTTCCCATTTGGATAACAGCCGTATATGGGGAACTTTATCAAATGCTTTTGAAAAGTCAAGAATAGCAACAGAGAGGACATTATTGTCAGATGAATGATGGGGGACATTATGTTAATAATTTACTTATTGGATGTTTAAGCCATGGGGTTGAACGGTATTGAGACGTTGCATCCACCGTCTCTCCATGCTGGGGCGAACGATAACTGAGCAGTTATCTAAAAAGTCAATCCCCTGAAAGATCATATCTCAAATGGTGTGATTGGGAAGGTTAAAGTGATGGCCGACAAGTGTTTCATTAATCATGCCAGTTACTGTAGACATGTGACCAACAATACTTACACACATACAAACACTACATCATCTTGTTAACCCCTCTTTAGTTTCTTTATCCTTTCATTATCCTTTTCAATTCCTATCTATTTGTAACTTCCTATGTTCACCAATCTGCCCACTTATATTCATCCGCTCAGTTTACCAACTTGCTTGTCATTTTGTTGATATATAACTTTGTTCTCAGTCTGCCTCTGTAGTATATAGTTTGTTGAACTTTATATTTAATACATAACAGACAAATAGCTTATTGACCTTTATATTAACCACACGCCCGAGAGCGATCTTCTCTCCTCCATGTAGAATAGCTTGTTGGCATTTGCATTTACTACACGATCGACAGATATATTTTCTCATCATTGTATAATAAATAGATTGCTGACCTTTATATTTACTACATGACCGACATATAGCTTGTTGCCCTTTATATTATCCACATGCCCGACAGAGATCTTCTCTCCTCACTCTACAATAGCTTGTTGACCTTTATATTTTCTATATGATCGACATAGATATTTTCTCATCATTGTTGTATAGCTTGCTGACGTTTATATTTACTACATGACCAACATATAGCTTGTTGATCTTTATATTAACCACATGCCAGACAGAGATCATCACTCCTCATTGTGCAATAGCTTTCTGACCTTTATATTTACTATATGATCGACAGAGATATTTTCTCATGATTGTACGATAAATGGCTAGTTTACCTTTATATGTAAGACATGACCGATATATATATATATATCTTCTCTCCTCATTATATAATAGCTTGTTGAACTTTGTATTCACTACATGACCGTTACTCATTGTATAATAACTTGTTAACCCTATTTGGCTTGGATACTTTTAACACATTTGACCGTTTAGGTCAATTGATAAATTTAAAATGTATTAAAATATATTGATAGTATTGACTGAGTCATCAGTCAGTGTCTTCTTTAAGTAATCTAATATATTTTAGTTAATCGTTATATTGATCTTTAAAGAAGGTTACTCTTCTTAAACGCCTTCGGACAATATATTAACAGTAAAAGGAAGTAAGTATATAGGTAAAAACAAAAAGAAAAAATCACAAAGTCTGTAAATTTATGGTGAAAAGGGATTAACTATGTCATGTAGATATGTTTACCTGTTCGTTGGTTGGTATCCCTAATTGTTGCCACAAGTTGGTCAGTCTGGCTTTCTCATCTGCTGAACGAACAGTGAGCAAAATAGAATTTAAGTTTTTGCAAGCCTGTTTGGCCTGATCCCATATGATGCGAGAATTTTGGAATCTATATCAAAACAGAAAGAAAGACAAATTCAATATTGTTTTCACCTAACTTGTGTTTTTAACGTAACTACACCCGTCATATAAACACCTCCGTGATGTGCGTCACGACAAACGTTAAATTACGGTTCCTCGGAAGATCATTTGGTTTTCAAAAAAATTATCAACACCTCTGATATACTAGGCCTACATAACTTTCATATGGCAGATATACACATATATCATAGCCTGAATCTGATAATTAACTAGAAATGATAATTACCAGCTAATTGCACACTTAGTAGCATAGGAATGTGAATATACCTGGTATAAGAAGTGGAATTAATGTTGGAAATTAGATGCATCCATTTGCTTTAGAGACATCTTGGCGAGATTAACACCGATTGAACCCACTCTGGGATTATTGCTCATCATTTAGGGTCACCAGAGTGCGCTCACTAATAGGATACATGTCCCAACGTATCAAAAAATACCCCAACGGTATCAAGCATTGTGTCACTTCCCCTGGTAAAACCATAGAGGTGAAAACAAATTAAGTCATGCGTCTGTGAAGCTATGTGAGTTACGTATTGTATGTAACAACATTGTTATTGTTTAGGTCCATTGATACAATAGCAATATACTAGGATACGAGCGACTTAGTAACACTCTTGTCAGCTGCTATAGTTAATGATGTTTACATCTCTGCTTCCTAGATACAACTAATTTTGACAGCCGTCATAGCTTTAAAATAATGTTAAAGGTAACACAATCAATACTACACCAGATGGGCTATTTGCGTGAGTTCCTTATCAAAGTCGTGTTCATTATTTATGGGAATTTGTCGCACAGTGCTCAAAATGAAGGAAAACCTATAACCTATTTCGTAACATTCGACTAAGAACTGACCAAATACTACTAAATCACATTTGTATTTGTATATAATGCAAAATTCAAAACTTATTGATACAAGAAAATACATAAAAAATCCTAAAATTAAGAAAGTAAGGGGATCAAATACAGAATCATATAACAATATATAGGAATTAATAGGATATAAAAAATAATGTTTGAAACAGAAATATACGGTATTGTTGCGTATATTAAAACTGATATCCGATATATAAAAAACAATTTTGAAACAGAAATATACGGTTTGTTGCGTATATTAAAACTGATATCCGATTTACAAGTTATAGTTGAGTATAATAAAGTGGAAGACATTGAAACGATATAGTTTGAAGTTAAACGTTCATACTTGACGTGTGTTGATATGTTTGCTATATAACCCCACCCCCACCCTCACATGTGAGCCAAGGGCTGAATGGATTGATACGTTTAATGAAATGTGTAATGTACCAACTATACTTATAAATATATTCTTGTAATTGGTAAATGAAATATAAATATTATTCATGACAGCAAGAAAATAATGGAATAAAGGAATAATGAAATATAAATATTTTGTTCAAAACAAAGGGTGACTACGCCTTCTAGAGGTATTGAAACGACTACCAGCTTGGTTGACCATTTATATATTACAAAGGAAATTATATTGTTGTACGTGAGTTCAACTGAAATGATCACTATTCAGTATATTTTACATGGCAAGATAATATTACGTGAGTTAAAAAGAAGGAACGTCAAAGTATAGTCTCTCTCTCTACCTCTTGAATCCCTAACAAGGGATGAGGAAGAAAATGTCAACTGACTGCCGCGTCATTGGCCAAAGCTCTCCACCTCCCTTTATCCTTAGCCCAGACCCT
>WXZC020000073.1:0-17395 GCA_011317855.2 Paelopatides confundens
TAACTTTATATATATATATATATATATATATATATATACATATACATATACATATATATATATATACATACATGCATACAAACATACATATTTCTAAAGTAAGGATATACGATCGACAACAATTTGACAATAAAATTACGCAAATAGTGTTAAGAAAATAGTGAAAGAAGAATCCTTTAAACTATTTCAAGAGGATTAAAAGGAAAACAAGTGAAAGCAGAATATTTTTAAAATAATTTAAGAATGGTACAAGCATACAAACAAATGCCAGAACTAGACAGAACAAATAATTATATTTTATAAGATTAAAGAGATAAAAATAATAAAAGCATAACACTTTTAAATACCTAACATACGTAAATATATATTCGAGGCTCCAAGCTCTCAGACTCAATAAATATTGCAGCACGATATAAAAACAAAATTGAACAGTTGGATTCTGTACTTTGGCAAGATATGGGGATTTACAAGGTTCCTGCTGGATGTAATTAAAAGACTTGTTAATGGAATATGTAAATGGTGGCTTTGGTTATTCTTGATGTTTGTAGTCATTCTTCTAAATTCCTTTCTGGCAGAAGTATTCACGATTTCCCTTAACGAATGGAAATACACTTTCAGAATATGTGCTGTATAGTTGAGGAATTTCGTTATGTTATTATTATCATTACATGATATAAAGTGATACCAAACTGGTATAGCATAAATTATGTGCGGCAGTACAACATAATTGAATACATTTTTATTCTATCCAATGTTAAAGAATGATACAATATAGGATAGGCTAGATACAATATGATATATTTTTCTCAATACCTTTGATATATGGCAGGTAAACGTCAGTCTCTCATCAATGCATACCCCTAAGTAGTCCGTCTTTATTGTTCTCTCAACTTCAGACCCCTGTATCATAACACTTTGTGACTTTGATGACACTAGACCCTCATGCTTTATGTTTATGTTTATGTTTCCTTTTACCTTTTAAGATTGATGTTATTTTGAATGATAAGCAAGAAAATAATAAATAGCGTAATTTGAGCCAATAATTGAGTACATCTGAATAAATCAGTAGTATTACCTTCCTGAAAAAAGAGAATCATGTTGGTAATATGTTTTGTAAATCGTTTATTTTCTTTGTTCCATTATATTTCACATTGAAGCTTTGAATTAAGTAATTACAAATCACATGTGTATGATTGTAATTATTATCAATTTACACGTACTCTGTAATTCTTTCAGAGATTTAAGGAGAAACCAACTAGCATATCTTCCTGAGCAGATTTTCTCCACTCTTTTTGTTTTGAGCTTTTTGTAAGTATAGGAAATATAATTTATACATGTTGCAACATTTAAAGTGTTTTTATTCAGTGAAGACTTCACCTATACATTTTGAGAAATATTTGAATGCTTTTCTATCCTTCATTACAGGGATTTAAGTAGCAACAAACTAACATATTTTCCTGAACAGATCCTCTCAAATATATCTGTATTGGAATTTTTGTAAGTATAGTATAACACTGTTCTCGCGTGAGTGAATGTTCTTCTAAATGCTCAGTAAGAAAAATAGCGTAATATTAGCCTATGCTTGAGTACAGCTAAATACATCATTGTCATTACGTTCTTGGGAATCTCAATTAAAAGCGTGTTTGTTCATAATTGTTTGTAATTCGTGTATTTCCTTTGTTCCATTATACCTCACATTGATGGCATGAATGAAAAAAATACGAAACATATTTCTCCTAGCTATGTATAATCAAGTGCTCTGCATTTTCTTGCAGACATTTAAGTAACAACCAACTAACATATATTCCTGAGCAGACCTTCTTTAATCTCTCAGTATTGATCTTCTTGTAAGTATACTAATATATATTCGAATTTGTTTAACGTGTACACTGTTTTTATTCCATGAACTATTCACATATGAATGTTGCGCAAGAAAAAATGAACGCGTACTGATAACCCCAGGTAGAAATTTCCTTTTAAATCCTTTGGTTGAAAACAATTTGGGTTTAAACGAATCCCATTGAAACACTTTATCGAAATCCCTTTGAGTAATGGATTTTTCTCGAAGAGTTTCATTCTAAAAGGTTCCAAAGGGGTTCACCCCAAATGGATTTGTCTCGAAGGGTTTTCATACAAGTGTTTACCGTATAACAAGCCGTCTAGTGCGGATAATTCGATACCTTCTTAGCAGGACATGTCATGTTGGAATTTTCAAGACATGTTGACACTCATACCATATTGTATTGCATACAATTATGATTATATTATGTATTATGCAAGCGGCATGTGTGTAAAACATGTAGTACTAGAATTAATTTTAATTTTCCCATAAATAACAATACACACACGCTAAACATGATATTCCTAGTGCCATAATTATAACCAAAATCAAATGTAAATGACACATATATTCTTTAATGAAGCATTATAATTCATTATGCCACATGTAGTACATATACATTTGGGTAACACCTACCCTATTCATATTAATGAGTTATACCCTGGTGAAAATTCCCTATGAAACCTTTAGGAATAACCTCCAAGCGTATTTTTAATTGATCGACAGATGTATTTTAGCTATCCAAAGGGTTGAAAGGCTTCAAAATAAATATTTGACCCTATTCGGTTGCAGTTTTTTATGGATATTAATTATATATCTAGTGACATGTCCTCTTGATTTGATTTATTTGTATATACTGTTCAGAATAAAAACATGTTTGTGTAAAGGACGAGACTGATGAACGTGACAAAAATACTCGTGAAAGGGGCTCGGTGATTGGTCAGTAGAACTGGATGAGATTTTGTGATATTACCACGTACTATGTGCTAATTTGATAGTTTAGAGTAGTATTTTAACCAGAAAAATATCACATTGTATGATTTAGGACAGTGAAAGTATTTTCCATATATGTATGCCGGAAATTCCACAAATGATGAGCGAATGTAAGATATGTGTTATTTTCTGGAGAAGAAAAGCAAAAATTTAATAAAGTGTCGGGAATCCAGTAAAGCAATATAACCTCACGGTTGCCGGTGTCAAGCACATTTGTGTAATATATCAGGCGACCCTTTGAATTGGTGTTAAACCCTTTCCATACAATTTTGTGAAGAAGAAGAAGACATTTGGATAGTTCAAACCCTTTGCAAAAAATAGTTATAAATACATATAAAGGGAACCCTTTGAATGGGTGAAACCCGGCTCTATCCTAGTTGATGAACCCCTTTTAAAAGGTGTGTAGAAAGAAATCCCTTTGGAAATGTGAAACCACTACGCAACTAGTTGATGAAATCGTTTGTAAATGTTTAGAAAGGGAACCCTTTTGGTAATTAAAACCATTTGCAAAACCAGTTGATGAAATCTTTTGGAAACCTTTCATTATGTTCAATCCATTATATATCTAACATCAATTGTGAATAGGTTGGAAATACCGTTTGGAGAAACCACTTGAATAACATTTGGACACCTTTGGACACTTTGGAAAAAAATTGAGATCCTTTATTATTTTGAAGGGTGCCAAAGGGAATGTTCACACCGGAGTGCTTCAGTACAACAGTCATTCAGTAATAGTACGTTTTGGAAATCATAATGATGAGGGTCTTCGACCATCATGAGAAATTATAGACATTCCTCTGTTTCATCCTGTTTTTCATTGATACATTAATGTTTTCTATAATTTGTTACAGGGAGTTTCGTAGCAAAAAACGAGCATCTTTTGTGGAGCAGATCTTCTCCAATAATTATATATTGCATGCTTTATAAATATAGTAAATATAAATTGGAAATTATGTAACATTTACATGGTTCTCGCGTCGGTTACTTGTTTTATAATATTTACACAAGAAGACAAGAGATATGTCGTGAAACGTACACATTTTTAATTTGGATATTCCAGTAGTACTGCATTCTTGGAAATCTTACGGAATTGCGTTTCGGGTTATATTTGCTAGAAATTCTTCGATTTTCTTATCTCAATTTATTTTTATTTTGATGCATTAACGAAACCATTATAAATAACATGCTAAAGTGGGTAAATATAAATCCAATGACTTCTACTCTACAATTTATTGCAGAAATATAAGTACGAACAAACTCACATCTCTTCATGAGCAGATCTTCTGCAATCTCTATGTATTGGATTATTTGTAAGTATATTAAATATAAATTGGAAATTAGTTAACGTTTACACTGTACTAGCGTGAGTGAAAGTGAAATTAAAAATATATAACATGATAATAACCAAGTATTGAGTATATCTTAAAATCAGTTGTAGTACGTTCTTGGACATCTTAAAAAGTGTCATTTTGGGTCATATTTCTTTATAATTCGTTTATTTTGTTCTCTCTACTCTATTTCATATTGATGCATAAATTAAACAATTACGAAATACATGTTATCGTATATAAGTATAATCCAATAATTTGCACTAGTATTTTTTTGCAGATATGTAAGTAACAACCAACTAACATATTTGTGTGGGCACTGTTAACCTTTACACTATTATTTGATAAACAATACACATTTAGGACATCTGAGTCGTTTTGGAAATCATAAAGATTAACGTGGTCGGACTTCATATTGAGAAATTCTACACTTTTCCTTTCTATCCTGTTTTTCACTGCAATATGTGCAAATCTCCATTCTACCTTTATGTAAATATTTGTCACAGTTGTAAGCACAAAGAGTAAACTGTATAAATGTTCCGTTTTCGTGTACTGATCATCTCATTCCTAAAAACAAGACACATCGCCATAATTTAAGGTTGTGACCTGTCGCTGAATGTTTCAGTAGAAGAATGTCTCTAAATACATAATATAGTAGTCGTTTGGTCAATTATCGAATTCCCGTTCGTCCGTTCTGTTTTACATCAGTGCCAGAATCGAACAATGATGAAAACACTTTTCCCGTATGTAATTACAATTCAATTACTTTTTCTTTACCATGTCTTGCAGAGAATTATCAAACAACCAAATAACATCTCTTCCAGGTCAGATCTTCTCTAGACTCGCTCAATTGGCTGGGTTGTAAGTATTATAAATAAAATGGCAAATTTCAGGCAATGAGGCAGGTCTAGAAAGACACATATGCTATATACATTATATAGAGATTATGTAGAAAGCAATTTATAGAAAATCCTATAAAAAAGAGTGCAGGAAATATTTGTAAATAAATTATATTGAAAGTCCTATGAAAATTCTTCAGAAATTAGATATTTTTTTCTGTAGAATTCTATAACATATTTTTGTAAGGAAAATAGTGTTACGTTTTTGAAAATCTTAAAGGCTAGACTTTCAGGTCTTATTTCTTACAAATTCTAGAATCGTCTTTGCTTCATTCTACTTAACTTTGTTGAATAAATAAAACCATTATAAAACATATGTTCAGACATGTAAGTATAATCCAATATCTTTTACTCTGCAATCTTGCAGAAATATAAGTGACAACACGTTTTACTTTCTTTGCCTCCATTTCACATTGATTCATTAATGAAACAGATACAAAATACATTTTCGCTAAGTAAGTATAGTAAAATGACTTGTACCATGCTATTTCTTGTAGACATTTAGGTAACAATCAACTAACATCTATTCCTGGGCAGATCTTCTATAATCTCTCGGCAATGACATTTTTGTAAGTATAATAAATATATATTGAAATTTATATAACTTTCACACTGTTTTTCTTCGGTAAACTAGTCAAGTATATTTTTTTCGCAAGAAATAAATAAGCGTGACAATGATAACTGCTTCAGTATATCTAAATCGTTCGTAATATGTTTTAGAATTCAGAAATATGAACGAGTTCGATCATCATTTTGATAAATTCTACATTTTCCTCTTTTTCATTCTGTTTTTCATTGATCCGTTAAAGAAACGATTATGAACATTTCTAATATGTGTAATAATAAGTTAATGCCATGTTTTCTATCATGAATTACAGAAAGTTAAGTAGCAACCAACTAACGTCTCTTCCTGAGCAGATCTTCTCTAATCTACCTGGACTGATCTTGTTGTAAGTATAGTAATTACAAATTGGAAATGAGTTAATATTTGGAATGATTTTCTTCTGTGAGGTATGCCCACATACATTATCTGCAAGAAAACAATTACCGTGATACTAGGAGGACCTTTAGTACATATGGATCGTTCAGTATTAATAGATTTTTGGTAATCGTAAAGATTAGCGTGATCGGTTATCATACTGAACAAATATATATTTTCCACTGTTTCATCCTGTTTTTCATTGATCTATGAATGAAACCATTATGGACATTTCCGCTGCATGTAAATTTACGCCAATGTATTGTTTTGTGTAATTTATTGCAGGGATGCTAAGTCACAACCAACTAACCTCTCTTTCTGAGCAGATCTTCATCAATCACTTTCTATTGCATGCTTTCCAAATATAGTCAAAACAACTTGGAAAGTATGTAAAATATTCACTATTCTTGGGTTGCTGAACTTTTGAAATAGTGTACACAGTAATACATATGGCATGACAAACGATTGATTATATAGGACTATTCAAGTAATACTGCATTATTGGGGAGGCGGGGGGCTATATTATGAATCAGATTGCCAAATGTGTATGTATAATGAAATGACTCATACTTTGCAATTTCTTACAGAAATATAGACAGCAACAAACTAACATCTCTTCCTGAACAGATCTTCTCAAGTCTCTCTTTATTGAACTATTTGTAAGCATAGTAAATAAAAATGGATATTATGTAACGTTTACACTGTTCTGGAGTGAGCACATGTTCTTCTATTTTTTTCGTAAGAAATCGTATATAGCTACTAACTAAACTTGAGTACATCTGAATAAATCAGTTGTAGTCCATTCTTTGGGATCTTAAAGAGTAGAATTTCGGGTCATATTGTTTGCAATTCATTTATTTACCTCGCTCCATTTTATTTCACATTATATGCATGTATGACACAAATATGAAATATATTTCCCCTATTTAAGTATAATCCAATAACTTGTACTATGAATTTTCTTGCAGACATTTAAGTAGCAATCAACTAATATCTCTTCCTGATCAGATCTTCTCTAATCTCTCGGTACTGAACTTTTTGTAAGTATAGACAATATAAAGTGGGAATTATTTAACTTTTACACTGCTTTTCTCAGTAACCAATTCACATATAAATTTTCCGCAAGAAATACATGAGAGTGATACTGACAACTGCTTTAGTACATCTGAATCTTTCATATACGTTTTAGAAATCAGAAATATGAGCGTGCCCAGTCATCATTTTGAGAAAGTCTAGATTTTGATCCATTATATCCTGTTTTCATTTATTTATTAAGGAAACCATTATGAGAAGTTCTCCTTACTTTAATTATAAGCCAATGATTTGTTTTCTCTAATTTATTGCAGAGATTTAAGATACAACCAACTAACGTCTCTTCCTGTCCAGATATTTTCTAATATCTCTGTACTGAACGGTTTGTAAGTTTAGTAATTACAAATTGGAAAATAATGATTTAACCTTTGGAATTATTTTCTTTTGTGAACTATTTACATATACATTTTCCGCAAGAAAACAATTAACGTGATATTAAGAAGACCTTCAGTACATATTAATCGTTCAGTATTAGTACGTCCTTGGAAATCATCAAAGAGTAGCGTTTATTTGTTTTGCTCCATTTTATTTCACATTGATGCATGGGTGAAAACAATACGAAACACATTTGTAAGTATAATACATACAAATTGGATATTATGTAACATTTACACTCTTCTCGCGTGAGTGAAAGTTATTCTATATTTTCCCTAATAAATGCTTATATAGCGTGATAGTAACCAATTGTTGAGTGCAGTACATCTGAATAAATCAGTTGTAGTACATTCCTCTTGAATCACAAAGGGTAATATTTGTTTGTAATTAGTTTATTTACTTCATGAATTAAACAATTACGAAACATATTTTCCCTGATGACATGTACTCTGCATTTCCTTGCAGACATTTAAGTAGCAACCAACTGATGTCTCTTCCTGAGCAGACATTTTCTAATCTATCGGTACTGAGCTTTTTGTAAGTATAGTAAATTCAAATTGAAAAGTATTTCATTTTTAAACGGTTTTTCATCGGTAAACTATTCACATATAAATGTTCCTCAAGAAATGAATGAGCGTAGTACTGACAACTGCTTAAGTACATCTGAATCGTTCATAACACATTTTAGGAGTTATAATTGTGAGCATATTCGGTCATCATATGTGGACTTTCCTATGTTGCATCCTGTTTTTCATTGATCCATTAATGAATCCTTTATGGACATTTCTCCTGTATGTAATTATAATCCAATGACTTGCTTTTTTGCAGGGATTTAAGTAGCAACCAAATAACGTCTCTTCCTGAGCAGATATTCTCTAATCTTTCTGAATTGAACTTTTTGTAAGTATAGTTATGAAAATGATATGATCTTGGGAATGTTTCTATTCTGTAAACTATTCACTTGTTCATTTCCCCAATAAACCAATTAACGTAATATTAATAGGGATTCAAGTACATATGTATTGTTCAGAATTTGTACGTTCTTGGAAGTGTTTATTTATTTTACTCCATTTTATTTCACATTGGTGGACGAATGAAACAATTACGAAACACATTTCCCCTATCTAAATGTAATCCAATGATGTGTACTTTGATTATGTTGTGAAAGATATGTCCATGTTCTAATTGATATGTCCATAATGTAAACTGATATGTAACTGATATAAACATATACGTTGCTACTGATGACATGTATATGATGTAAACGGTACGTACATGATGTTGTGTATACGTACATAATGGAAATTATGCCTACATGTTCTAATGTACTAAATTCACATGTTGATATACTAAATTGATACGTCGCTGTACTAAACTCATATATTGATATACTACGGATACGTCGCTGTAATACATCCGTATTTTGATGTACTGAAAGTATACGTATATTTACTGTACTCATACGTTGCTGTACTGAACTGATACGTTACTGTACCGAACTACGTCTCTGTACTAAACTCATATGTTGCTGTACTAAACCGATATGTCGCTGTTCTAAACCCATATATCCCTGTACACACGCATATGTCCTTGTTCAAAACGACATGGTGTACACAAGTCCAATGATGACAATTTATGAAGATCACAATGATATTTGTTTTGTGTTGACTGCGTTACTACAAACCCCTGGGATTATTTTCCTCAATTAAACCAATAACCCACCTCAATGATTGGGAATGATTTGATGATATCATTCAATTTGAAAACTTCTAGCAATGTATCTAACATTTTTGAATAATACTAATGACAATTCTACACAAGTTGCTCAAGTCATTGTGATTTATTTCCAGTCTCATTGTATTGAGAACACTCTTACCGTTTATTGATCAACTTTAAAACAATGAATTAACGTATATTGATTTCAAGACAACCGTTTCCATGCATCGAGGTCATTAGGGCAAAAGTAGCTGAAGGTAAAATTTGAAACACATCTTATACCATTTGAGAACCATAAAGTAGGAGGATACGTATATACGTATATACAGCAACTGAGTTGCTGTATATACATATATGTTATATGTAATCGCACACACCTAATGACAGAACACATTATGTAGTTTAATTTTTAAAGAAAATCATAATTGTTTACTCTGTAAAAAAAACAAATAATATTTCAAATATTATCATGTGTATGTTTCTTGGGGGCGTTCTATATTGAATGAAGTCTACTCAGTCATATGCTTTAGTGCTTAGAACATCCCGTAATGAAGCCGATTCCCGTCATGCAGTTCGATTCCTGGCCGCTTCATTGCAAATACTTAAAAAGTGACCTAATGCTGGGTGCTCAGCCATAAAGAATCAGAGTGGGGCCAGTTTGTGTCTGGATGTAAAAACAACCCCCCCCCCATACGGTAAGGTTTCAAATGAGCTATACTGGTAGGATGTGTATATGATGTGCGCGCCTAACAAGCGACTCTCATAGAACTCTGCGCAGCGCTTAGAGGCCATTGCAATTTGCGCTATACAAATACCTAAAGTATGACAGCAGCACGATGGGTTCCATTTTTTCTTTGGATCGAAGGATTTGACGTACGAGTCAAATACAAACTTAGTTTAAAGTCCCATTACAACCCAATTACACATTTTAAAATTATCTCTTTCATTTCTGAAATGGAATTTTCAATCACATTTTCAGAAACTGGTTTTTCTTTTGACCATTTAGGAACCACATTCAAATAATTAGGCCAACGAAACTATATCAACATATTTATTCAGAAACATTGCCTTTCGATTAAATAAATGTGATTGAAAATTTTCTGTCAATGCTGACTGTAAGGGTTGGTTTGTATAATTGGTATCAGTAGGTAAATAACTATACTCAAATTCCTAATACCCCTTCAATGTCACAGAAGAGCAAAATGGTACCATACGATACTTTAATCGTTGTATTGACCTTGTCATTGTGCATTACTAACATGTTACATGTGGTGTTTTATATATTACCCGGTATTATGCAACACTTACAATATAACTAGTGTTCAAAATACATGGGCCAATGGGTTGAGTTCCCCCATCCCATGAGATCGGGAGTATCCTGAAAAAATCCCACAAGTCACAAATCTCTCACCTGTTTCGTCGGTAATAAAACAAATATTATAAGCATTTGATATGTATTACAAGCCTCAAAATTTAAGAAATAAAACTCTTGGAAAATCATGCCGTTTATAAAGTGTCCCAGTTGTCGGAAACAGTATAGCCGGACAGGTCAGGCAATGAACAATCTAAGATATCGGATAAATTTAGGTTTATAAAGTGGGGCTTGGTTTAAGACAAATATTTTCTTCTACAATTTTGAATGTTATTTTGTCAATCATGTAGCATATAGGTGACCTTAAAATTTCCATTTTTTGTGAAAAGTGGAGGTGTCATCCTCCCCTTACACCTCTTTCCAGGATCTGAAATGGTACATTCCCGCTCGCTCTCAGTGACAAAATCCCGCGTCTGTGATGGTTTGACAGACATGATTTGTCAAGAACAATCAAATATTTGGTCAGGTGGAAGCGTCAGCACCCCTAGTCGTAGGACACTCCTGCCATCCTGTGTGTCGATATATTATTTACTTTCGTGAAAAAGGTGGCATCATTTTCCATCTGAGCATTCTTAATTCTGCAAACAATTCTCTACCCAAACCCGTGCCCGGAGCACCATTTCATACATGTTCAGGACATCAACAAAAATCGGTCGGGGAGGGTGGTTAGGATATGGACCCCGCCTCTGAAATCCTTCACATACTCATAGGCCATAGCACTTGGGGAGTCACCATAGAGGTTGTGGGGAGCATAGCGTCACAGAAAATAGAAAGAAGTCCTATCAAGCGAATCTTTCGGTTGGTTGACAAAAGGATGCCATTTGTTGGAAATTAGAGAATTTCTAACCAAGTTGTCCGAAATTAAAAAAAAAAATTCGGAACAATTGTATATTTTTGTCGGGTAAAAATGTCAACACCACCGGTCGTCTGGTCCTGGAACCTGCATGCCACATCAAATCTCCTGCCTCGGACAAAATCGTCACAAAGACATATGCATATGGCGAGGGTTGAAGGAGGGGTGGTTGGGTTATACAATTTATCTAACATTGCAATGTCGTTCAGAGATATCCTGGAGGAGAGGTATAAATGCGCACCCTAACCTTGAATTAAAATTAGGCATTTCAAAATCACATATATGCAAAATGGTGCCAAATAATTAGATGCAAATTGTGCCAGAAATTTAAAAAGAATATAAGTAAAAATTCAACCCCCCAAACTATGGAAAAGTGGGGGTGAACCCCCCCCCCCCCAACATTAACTAGTATGGCTTTCCGTCCCAATGATACTTTATAGACTATGTTCTCAGCAACTTGTACGATGGACGCAAATCTCGGGAGTTTCCCATACTGAACAGCTATATAATAGGGGTGAAACCATTGTTTTATTTAACAAATTTCAATCGACGAAAACATTTTAAAATGTATTTTCAATGTATTTTTTATGTATTATTTTCACCAAAATTAATAAAGGCAGTACCATTTTCCATCTCCCAACATTTAGTTATAAAGAACCCCCCTTTAATAGTCATAGCAATTGGGAGTGCTATCTATACCTCTTCTTTCAAGACGATAATATGTAATTTGTGTTCAGCATTAAATGTGTTATTCATAATTTTACGGATGGTCATTCGTGGTATAGTCCTCTAAGTTTAAACTACATGTCCTTTTGAGGTGGATAGGTCGAATATATGGAACTTATTAGCTTTTTATATTCCTTGAGTAAACTTATTCTCATTTTTCCTGTTAGGTATTTGATATACTGGAGAATTACAGAATGTTGAAGTTGATTTCTCGTGTGTTGTTGGGTTGATGTCTATCTTAGCTACATACAACTGACAGAGAAAGACTCATTTCGAAGTTAGCTTTCCCTCGGGGACAAATCCCACCTCTTACCTATATCAATAAGAACATTACATTGTTTGGGTATCCCATTCGGATACACTTAGGGATATTCTCATACTAAATTCGTAAATTGTAGATTTCAAACTAGTATCTCTAGTTTATAACTCAACTGATTTTATCGGAATGCCGTAGTGATCGTTATCATTATCATGTTTAGCTAGACCGTTAATGGTTTCAGTGAGGAACAAATTATAGAGGCTGGCATTAAAACAGTCAACATACATACTCTGCCATTGTGATCTTTATGATTTATCATCATTGGACTTGTGAACACCATCTCGTTTTGAGAATGTACATAGTATAGTACAGCGATATATCGGTTTAATATAGGAACATGTTAGTTTAGTGTAGCGACATATCACTGTAGTACAGCAACATATATGTTTAGTACAGCGACGTATTCGTTTAGTACAGTAACGTATGAATTTAGTACAGCGGCGTATCGATTTAGTACAGCAACACATGAGTTGACGGTGACATCTTAGTTTAGTAGAGCGACGTATTCGTTTAGTACAACAACGTATCAGTTTAGTACATCAACGTATCATTTTAGTACAGCGCCATATGCATTTGGTATATCGACGTATCAGTTTAGTACAACAACATATGATGTTAGTACAATAACGCATCCCTTTAATATAATAACATATTAATTTAGTACAGGGACGTATATGTTAGGACATGTAGGTATACTTTACATCATGTACGTATACTTTTTAATATTGATGTATCATTTAAATCAAGTACACACCATTGTACAGCAGTAACGTATATGTTTACCTCAGCCATATATCAATTTACACTATGTACATATCATTTAGAACATGGACATATTGTTTAGAACACCATCATATTAGTTGAGCCTTTTGACGCTCCATTCTCTGCCTTTTCTTGCATACGATTAAGAAGCAACCAACTAACATGTATTCCTCAACAGATCTTTTATAATGTCTCGGTACTGAGCTTCTTGTAATAATAGTAAATGATACATTGGAAGTTATTTAACTTTTCCACTGTATTATTTGTACTATTCACATACTTGATAACGCGCATACCCATAGTTCCTGCGCCAATGAAAACTAGCTAAAGTATTCTAAAGGCGCGCAGCAGAGGATATTGTCATTTGAAATGTGTATAATGGAAAGTAATCACAGGAATATCAAAACTAAATCATATACATATCAAAGTAGGTGAAAATGAAACGGAATAAATACGTGTTAATCCATTAATTGAGACCCAATAAGGAAAAAGGAATATAGCATAATTGTAAAATTACCACCACTGTGTACTTACATAGAAGTAAACTATACGTGACATTCAGCAAGCGCTAACTAAGATACTCAATGTAGGCAGTCATATTCGCCTATGACTGAAAGGTCTTTATTCATGCCAATGATATGGCCTTTCAATTTGTAGAATAAGTTTAATTTCAGTTTTTTTACGTTGGTCGGATGAACTGAAATTTCGGCTAAGGATGACACATTTCAAATCATCAATATAATGGCCTGATTCATTGAAATAGGTGGCAACTTGAAAGCCGTTGCTGTTGTTACGTATGCTATTGTTGTGATTGTTAAATCTTAGCCTAAATGTGGTGCTGGTTTCCCCAATGTAAATTCCGTCAGAGCATGTGTTACACTAGAATAAGTAGACTGCATTTTCAGAGTCATAATTGAAGTTGCATGGGTGTAGGGTGTGACCAGGAAGGGTAACATTGACTCCTAATAGTATATGTTTTCACACTTGATACCGTGGTTTCCACATTGTGAATTGCCGCCAAGCGTTTGCTTGGGCAGTCTACTACGCACCAACATAGACTTAATACTGGGAGGCTGTTTGGTAGAGGAATAGAAGGCTGAGAAAGCTAGGGTGGGATCTTGTTTAATCAATTGCATGTATTCGTGCATAACGAATTCATCGCGAAACTGATGCTGGTGATGTCTAACCAAATGTAAACATAGAACGAGACAGTTGCAATGACTAGGTTGTATGCCTAAATTACCAAGTAATCGTGCGTATATTGTACAAAGGTAAGCTATTACATTCCAAGGAGGTGACAATTAGAAAGAATATCGCACTATTTGAGAAGAGTGAACATTAACAGGTTACTAATAGGTTTTTAATAAAACTGTATACTAATATATGACGAGTGTCGGTGACAACTGCAATAATATAAATATATACTTTAAATAATTTGCAATGCAGCTACAATATTGGACACAACTTCTTGGACACCCGCTTTCTCGTATACAGTTGGATAAAATCTGTAAGGCATTCTTGCACCACCGAAAATTGAACTGGGGTCTCTCAATTAACTTGTGAATACTTTACCATCTGAGCTATGAACAAAATTGATAGATTGGCGAAATTAAAAAGTGATATATCTTTATTCATTTGAAGGCAAAATAAACATACGTTTTACCAAATTGTTAGAAGGGCTACTTTTATGAGAAAAAGGGGTTAATCTGTAAGTTGTGAAAACATACAAAATACTAACGATCTACGACAGTGTATAATAAAGTTTAAAAAATAAATAACCCTTAATTACTCAGCTTTCCATGGGATTAAATCAAAGTATTTTCATTAAATTATAATAAATGTGTATAATCAAAATGTTAAATTAGGATGTCGTACCAAATTGAATGAATCGAATTGAAAATAATACATTGGTTAGACTACTAATTATATATTCCTTAATATTCATAAATGATCTTAATATATACGCACAATTAGGTACTTAAATACGTTAATTTATATCTTCAAACTAAATTTGTAGAGATTGGTTGAGGAATGAGGAAATTATGACACACTGTATATCTCCTGGATAAGACATAGCCTAGGTTGGTCTAACATATGAAACACTGTAATTATAAAGGTATAAGTTAAATTAGGCAAATGTTGTACACAAAACGAAATTGTGTGAGCTATGGATGAAGAAAGAGGCAACAATAAACAAATAAATGCTCATATTGTTGCAGTCGATCAGATGCTCAAGGGAAAACATTAATTATGGATTTGGTTAATTAGGTATGATTTTTTAGCTGGGACATATTTGAATGCAAATATGAGCCAGCAATGAAGAAATCTGAAGTCATTTTGACGGGTTAATGTTTTATTTAGGGAATTGAGGGGCGAGGAACTTTGTTTGGAATGTTTTAAGTAAAAACTGGTCTGATCATTTTTGGCGGGCCTTACAATTTTCGGATCCCTTTAAAATAACATACCCCAACAAAAGGAATGTTCTTAATGGTCTAATGTCTCATCTTCAAAATAAGAGAATTTAGAAGCTCACATGTAAGCGAACAAAGTTATAACTCTTTAAATGCATTTTCTTCGGTTAAGATGAGCGTCTTAACTACCTAATTATGAGCTAAGATGAAGTTGAGAAAGTATACCGATGTTACCAGTAGGTGTGTTATCTCATTATAATGTATAAACACTACATTGAAGGGAACTCTGTGGTCAATTTGTGTGTATTTCATTCGTTGTGATTTGCCTATTTACAAATTATATTTGTGATTGTGTGTATGTACATACATTATTTTGGTATTTTTATATAAACAATTGATATAGCCTGTATATATAACAACACGTTTTCCAATAGTGACGGTGATATAACAAATACCGTCCTTGAACGTTTTATAAGTGAACTAATATTAAATAATACCAATATCCGAATTTACTGATTTCATGATTTCATGATATTCATTGTGAGTAGAATTTCAAGGAAATTTGGCTATAAATGTTATTTTTCATCCAGGATACCAATTGTAGGGAATTGACCATACTTATCGAATCAAATTTCGGGTGTAATTTTAATAAAATATAACGTGACAACGGGTACCATGTCATTTTCTCGGATTTAGGGCATAACGCATCATTGAAGAAATTCATACTGCCGGTGACTAGAATGTTCTTTCCAATTCAGATCAATATACTTGAAATTACGTTCACACTAATAATTCCAAAGTTCGTCATGTCTTCTAAAACCAAAAAAACATAGGGACGTATTTTATATGATGTGTGGAGAATGTATATATCTGTGTTTTCAACACACATGCAGTATGTTGTTATGATGTTACATTGTACGTATTTGAAAATTATATACCAATAGGAGATGACAATTATATAATAGTGTTCATGGTTTTATTAACAATCTACTTATGTGTGACTATTGTTGGTGCCAATTGTGATAATAGTAGATGTAATATGCCATATCTTTTCTTCGTCCTGTTTTATATGGATGCATGGATGACACCATTTTGGACAACATACCCCTGTATGTAAATTAATGTAATTTACTGATTTGTTCTCTACAATTTTACAGAGATTTAAATACAAACCAAATAGCATGCCTTCCTGAGGATATTTTCTCCAATCTCTCGAGATTGAACATTTTGTAAGTATAGTAATGTAGTAACTATAAAGTTCCTGCTTTTGTGAACAATTATTCGAACTGTTCCACAAGTACAAAATGATTTTTCGCATAAACACATCTGATTTGTTTCAGCAGTAGAAGGTTCCTTGACATTTAAAAGGACATACTGTTTGATTAATTTGTGATTGAATGTCATTGTATCCATCCTGATTTACATAGATGCATGAATGATACAATTAAACAAAATTATTATCTTATATAAGAACAATACAATGACATGTCCTTTACCATTTATTTCAGAGGTTTCTATGATAATCAATTATCATCTCTCCCTGAAGAGATCTTCTCCAGTCTCTATGAGCTACACGATTTGTAAGTATAAGTGTAATGTTTTTAAATTGTGCACTCTTCTTGCCTCAGTTCACGGTTAACCAAAATTTTCTACACATATATATATTTTGAGACAAACAATTGCGTTAGTACACGGGGATCATATATATATATATATATATATATATATAT
>WXZC020000074.1:0-17355 GCA_011317855.2 Paelopatides confundens
TTAATAAAAACGCCATTTGGTGTTCAAAAGCTGTTACAGTCTATAAACGTGTGAATGTGTTTTCTTTTTGCATGGCTGCAGGTGTTTATATAAATAAACATTGTGTTTAGGACAAATAAATATTGTGTTTAGGACAAATAAACATTGTGTTTAGGATAAATAAACGATTTTTAATATAAACACGTCAATGTGTTCGAAAGCTGTTACAAAAATGTGTTTATGTTCGCGTTTAAAACTAAACAATTTGTATTTACAGTATACGATGGCTCAATGATACCGGACTATAGCATGTTATCTATTTCCTTTTCTACAGTCGCCTGTGTGCTCACTGGTATCGGACATGGCTTACTTATCACAGCCTACTGTGTCAGAAGTGGCAGCGTGTACTGTAGACGCAAATAGTACCACCGGTAAGAATATATTCCATTCTTTGGGTAGTTCTGCACACATCCTTTTCAAAATCATTTTCAAGGTACCGTTGAATTTCTTCACTAAACCATTGCACAAAGGGTGATACTGTGATATGTTTAATATGCAGCAGACGACTAATTTCGCCCATGAGAGTTGATGTGAATTTACTTCCCATATCCGTTAAGATCTCGTTGGGAAACCAGACCCTACTGAATATTTCTAACAACGCCTCTGCTATCCGTTCCGTCTCTATTGTTGGGAGCGCAATAACCTCTGGCAACGTGGTCGCATAGTCAAATAATGTGAGGATGTATATATTTCGACGATCTCAGACTGGCACAAGCGGTCCGACTAGATCGATAGCGAACATGTGAAAAGGAGTGTCAATTAAGGGCATTTTCCCAAGGGAACCTTCGTCACTTTCTCCTTAGATACCGTCCTTTTGCAGATATCGAACGATGCGCAAAATAATTTAACATCGCGCTGGATACAAGGCCAGTAGAAATCGGTGGTGACCATGTCTACTCGTTTCGTGGCCCCTGTACGAGCCCTGCAAAAGGTACGTCTTGCGCTACGCCTATGACTTCAGTTCGGAATTGCTTTTGAACCATTACTTGTCAAAATTATCTCCCGTTCTCTATGTTGCTGCATTTGAACTTTCTTATTAACATGCCTTTCGATAATTCAAAATATATATGGCTTCCCCTCTCGATTATTTTACATCCCCAGTCTATGCAAGCTTATACACTTGGCGAATGTTTGTCATTTCTCTGCGCCTTTAACAAATTATTCATGTCTACAATCGTAACAACTATGCCCTTAGACTTAAGCGGCTTTAACGGACGCAACTGCTTCTACTTTTCCGCGCGAGTCTGCACAGCATTCCCGACTGCGACATCGCATATCAGCGGATACCAGTTTAAATCTGGGTCATTTTCATCCCGTGCCTTACTGATATTTCCGATGAATAAGTCGTGAAGCGAATTTTCGACCACGAGAGCATTAACGATACCTGTATAATAAGGTGTATCGACCATAAAATTAGCCGCCGGAAACCAGCGTCTTGTGTTATACAATAACTGCAAAGGGCGTACCTTCCCTGTACACTTCGACTTATCAACAAATTTTGCCCTAGCAATAATAGTAGTGTATGTGGTATCTATTATCTCCCTTACTATGTGGTTTCAACGTAACCTTCAGTAATGTGAACTCATGTGTCCCTGGCTTCCGGCGCACAGTCCTCTACATTACTTTGGTTTTCTCTGCCGTATTCATTGGCGTTGCTCTCCCCATCGGTAACGCCCTCTAACTCTTCGTCTTGGAATGCACCAGCAGCCTTTTCAAATTAGCAACCTTTTCCCTGAATGTTGGACCTAGGTCTTCTACAGTCTCTTGATACGTAACCCGTCTCACCGCACGTGTAACACTTCTTATTCCTGTTTCACTCCCGGTCCGTTCCTCGATGTGCCCTTAAACTAGGATTCTGCCCCTATAATTTACACCGGCTCTACCTTGCTTTGTTTTCCCGGAGAGGCCCCCAAATGTCACTGGTCGGTGAGGTCGATTACACGGAATGAAGACGAGACTAGTAGTTACTATCTATATGTACAGATGTATTGCACTGGTCTATGAACCAACCAAAATGCCCTGGAAATATAAATACAATATAAAATATAAATATATACAATTATAAGTCTTTCTCGTTAGACAAATGCAATTTCTCAATCATGCATGAATACAAGCATATATCAACAAACATGACTTTTCGTGTGAACTCACTCACTTTAATGAAATAAAATAATTTCTTCCTCCTGAGAATACACATAAAACGTTAAACATAATCTATAATTAACATGTCATTGTATGACCGCTTTAATTAACAAATCACTTTCTACACAAACTGGTTGATAGTTTCTTCTACATATCATTTACTCTTCACAATCCAACTGATTTAGTTTCCCGAACATATCAATTCCAATACTCCAACCCTTTCCCACGGTGATAGAACATATGAGTTTCAAATTATATATGAAATTTAGACACCTACCGGGATCAAAAATTTGACAACAGTCGATCAGCTCCCGTTTTAAGTGGAATGTATTATGTGAACCGGTATGGCATGGATTACGGTAGTCTTAATTTAACAACTCTTTGGGAACACGAAGTAGCCTTTCAGAGCACCACAGTAACTCGCCACAATCATTTATACGGGAATACACAGTAGCCCGCTGCAACAGTAAATTTAACAAACACACATCATCCTGATACAACAATAACGTATACGTGAACACACAGTACCCAGTTATAGCAATACACATAAATTATGACTACACCATATGTACGCCCGAATCCTCCGACTACCGATAGGAGAGTGAACCTTGCCTTAAATCACATATTACCAACTTTAGGAACAGTATCGGTCACACAATAGAGAAATATGCAGCATAGGGTGGTGCTTGAGACCCATATAGTTATGCAAATTGTTGCACGTGCAGTAGTACTAATCCAACCCAACCGCGGCAGTGAATACCCAAAATAATATAAGTTGTGTAGCACATGGTTGCACAGTACCACGTGCGCAAAGAAATTTCCAGCACATGTCAGCTGACTTGTTACACCTGTCGACCTTTACTGCCACAAGGAGCCTCCCAACAAAAAATAAATATCGCACCTATTACGCTACACGTGTTTTTTTTTTACTAAAACGGAAAACCAAATTAATATGTGTAGTATACCGACGGGACAAATCGGATGGTCAACCCCGTACAACGTAAATAAAAGCCATGACCGACATACAAAGAACGGTCACATTTTACTCGGTCTGCCAAACGCTGAAAGCATTCTCACAGCTTATGTACAAAGGGACAGTGCCCGAAAAGGGGTACCGTGCTTACCAGACTACCACATTCAGACCTTTTTCATTTGAAAGTACGAAAGGTACATACCCAAACCCAACACTTAAGAGCCTTATCAAAACATGGAATATAATAGCGGAAGACCCGCTTCTTTCCACACTCTTTCCAAAGAAGCCGATAATTGACTACCAATGAGCTTTCAATCTAAATGATGTTCTTTTGTTCAATCAATATTTCCTATTGAGGACATGAAGAAGATACTCCTGACAGATTGTTGATAAATGCACTAATATAAACAATACAAATGGCTCTCCCACCGAAGTACATGTTCATAGAGATGAACTACTGATGTCGCTATGTAAAGCACTGATGACGCAGTGTAAATCACAACAACAGAGACCTAGTCTATAGTTTGGTCTTGATCGACATTATATCGATCTTGAAATAACAATTGTCAATATACGCCTAATCAGCAGCCCTTAATTGAGATTTACTATAGCTACAATTAATAATTTAGTCAAAATGACCTGTCAAGACGTCTTTCTCCTCTCAATGATGGTTTGCTTCAAGGATGAAATGCAAATGTTTTCGATATTCAAAATTCGGGTTTCCTAACCTTCTTATGTGCTCCGGCTACCGTATGACTGTGACGTCAGAACGTACACCGCCTACCCCTTTATGTTTACCCATTTACGATTCTCCAGCCCAAGTGTAGTCTGGCATTATGAAGCTGTGAATGCACGGAACGCCATACTTCGTCAGAATGGCGATTATGTACAGGCATATCAGACAGGACCCTTTCAAGCATGACTTTCCTAACGAGAACTGGCTGTGATAAGTCTAGAGTAAAAGAACACCGTAATATATCCACTAAGGCAAGTACAACCTTAGAAGGTGTACTAATGTGCGGTTCTGAATGACTAAATTACAATGCACACATCGAAATGCAGGCCGCCTAATGCAAAAAACCGGAACAAATAAGAACATTGCAAACGACTATAATTTACCGCAACAAATAATTGAATTAACAAGAGTGACGTGAGCGTTGTTTGCAGAGGCACCATACCCGAACCCTCATTGTCCAAATTGTGATACACCGCCGCTCTCTTGACCAGCTCAGTCTTCCCAACCCACACATCAATGAGAAAACTGCCGTCTCGAGCAGCACCAGTACACGTTTGGGTATCGCGTATACAAAATGAACGGTAGAACTACTTCGGAATCCCATTCGAACAGGAACTTTCCCGTTTTTTCATTTTTAATAGAATTTTACAATGCTCGACCATGGTCAGTTTTGCACACATATGCTCATTGACCTTACAGGAACAGTTCTCGAAATACCTCTTAACAACTCAGCTTGCGAGCTCAACTCGACATCGTCCAGTGCAAAGACATCAACGAGATAATAATCTCTATACACAGGGACAATGCCGAGAGGTCGCGAACTATGTTCCCGGAGGCGTCATGGACGGCTGAAACGCGCTTCGCGAACCGCTGGGGCAACGGTCTGGTAAAACATTAGCGTTGGCCGCTCCTCTGACTCCACCACCTTTACACAAGCCCTAACACGGGCGCCCTTATCTTTCTGCTCTAAATGATCTTGCAATGTGATGGCTGCGGAGGGGAACTCTCAGTTTTAAGTTTGCGCACAGTCGAAGAATTCCTATCTTCTTCGACGAGCGCGGGCTACACAGTATTGCATTGTGTATTAGTTAATGCGTAACTTGACATCATCCCATCAATATGTTAACGAAGGAAAGCCTGGCTTCAGTGTATGCCATCCCATATATCTGACTTGAAAATCATAGCGAAAATTAGTTTCACCAAGAATGTCAGTGTTTTGCTTCCACAGATCCATATCCACAGGGAAGGTAGTTGGCAGAACGAAACGTGCTACTACAGCATCATCGTCGGAGAAAGGACAGCTCAGTACATTATAACCCGATACTAACAATATTTCGGGGCATACACACTGTCGATCCTGGAAGCGTTTGATCCATTGGGGGCCCCAATGGGGATTCAATCGCTACCAAACCCACATAATGCTATTGACTAAAATGAAGTTATTTAGCTCCAATATTCCCGAATCAGAACTAGACAGAGATGAGCTTTATGTCAAATGTGATATAAGGAACACAATTAAAATCTCCGATCATGACACATGGGAACTACCAGGTATAAAGGTTGGTAGAGTCTCTGAAAAAAAGTCGTCGGGCAGAAGACCGATGGGGTAAACGTTACACAGACTAATGCTTCCTTCGCGATATTCCATAAGTATGCATACTAATCCGCCTGCTAAAAGTAGGCGCCTCACTTGGTCTTATCCTTCACATGAAGGGAAATCCATTTACTTTTTATAATATGCAACCTGCTAGCACATAGTGAGCACACTGGATATGCCATGTACAGTTATATCGTATTACACCACATCCATCTCTTTGAGCTACTCTGTTTGTACACACTATCATTATTAACTTGTTGATATGTGTGCAGTCAAGCTACTTTTAAAATTCCTTTGCATCTGGTGATGTATGGCTTTACAAAATACATGTTTTAGCCTTGAATACAATGAATTATTTTACAACATCCAGTATGTTATCGAAAATATGGGCCATAGCGTCACATGTTAAATAAAGCTGCATTTTACAACTCGTGTATTCCAAAACAAGTTCTGACTTTTGCAAAATTACAAATTAGTTTCATCTTGTTTCTCAATACAATTCCATAAATGAAGAGACAATTTATTTTAACGATGTTGGCATTTATTTTGATATTTTTGATAACATTGGGATCCTGATTAATATACATGTGAAGATGAACGCATATAGTCAGGGGCGTAATTAACGGGGGACACGGGGGACATGTCCCCTGCACTTTTCAGAAGGCAGTTTTGGTCCCCTGCACTTTTTTACCATCCAAACAGGCTACGCAATAATAAACGGAGACGCGACAAGCACTAGGACGTACCACACGGAAAACGGCAATTCAAACTGAAAAGACCGCCCTCACAGGCAGGGACAGCGGTCATTGGTCTATACTATTAAATTACACTTGGCTGGCCCAATCACGTTTCTTCTCAGACTACCGAGTTCCACTTTACCGAGCAGCACGATACCTTATTGACAGCAAAGTAGCTAGCTAACTTACGACAACACAGAGAACTGTGAGTTGTGTTAAACTAGCTACACGATGCCTCATCCGCCTACCAAAAAAGCGAAATTACTTGATGCGAAATGTATGAACATTATGGAGATGTTTAAGAACCAGAGCAAGCAGCAACCACTTCCTCCTAACGTTCCATGTGGTCCCGGTGCTGAACAACAGGAGCAGGCACTGACAGTGACAGAGGAGGGAAAGGAGATTCGGGGTAGAGTAGATAACACTACCCCCCATTCCACATCACATATTGAGCTTAAACTTGATAAATCATATCTTCTTTTCTTTTAAAATACATATTTCTTGTAGGCCTACTGTTCCACCTAGTAATGTGACCCTCGGAGTGCACCAGATTGATGCATTTAAAATTCAAAATTTTGAAAAAAATTTCCGCCGGAGGGAATCCCCCCTGGATCCCCTAGATGTGTTCCCCCACCTTTGAAACCAAAATTACGCCCCTGCATATAGTGGGTGGTTACAATTTACGTAGCCACAGTTCTTGAATTTCTTGCACATTTTTGTCGGCACAATTATTATATGAACAGCACCATCAACCCCAATTTAAACATTCAACAACAACGTACATTTCAACAACGGCATCTACACTATGGCAACCGAGGTTTTTTACAACAACGGAAGATACAGCAATGATGGTATTTTAGACAACGTAGCTCTGATTTACGACGAACAACGTGACATATACCAACGCATTTCAATTGAACAATAACATAAACAATAACATAATGGTCTATTTCTTCAACTACGTACTAATATATATTTTGCTACACTTACAGAAAAATAATGTTCATCAAATAAGTATTCTCAAACAAAATGTTTACATCAATCAATCATATTTTATAGAGCGCTTTTCCTGAAGCCTGTTCAAAGCGCTTCCAAGGAGCAGCTGCTAAGCGCTCACTTGGGTGTTTTTACATCAGTCCAAGACACCAACTGGCCCCACATGGCCCCACATGGCATTTTCACTAATATTTATGCCGTAACATGAATGGTCAATGACGAAACATATGTCCAAAAGTGCCTTACATTCATTGCCATATATATTTTTTACTTAAAGTCCACGTATTTACATCAAATCACCCTTACTATTCATTCTTGACAAACCATGCATGTTCTTACATGACAATATGACCAATAATTGACTTATGTCATTAACAGATTGACTGCAGTTTGCTTGCTGACAATTTTAATGACCCCCCCCCCCTCCGCAGATCCCCGCCTCTCACCATATGACCCTCATACGAACACACATAAATATATACACTACAGACATACTCTCCAATTATTGTATATTTTACTGTAATAGCTTTGACAAAAATGAATAACTTTGATGAATATCTTTCGACAAGTCTTCGATTAGATTGGTTTCACAATATATTAACACATTTTGTAAATTCCTCTCCTGACTTCAGCTGATCTTTGGAAGACATTTTAGAAATAAAATCACCCATTTTATTTAATATACCTAACAATTATGACTTATATCCATAGACGACTAGGTCATTTACTATATGATACTATTGTTGAATGTTGTCCACCTGGGTTTCATATGACACATTCTATTCGTTTTAACATGACATGAAATTACCGATCTGGGTTTTTTTCTTAATGAAAACATGCACCATAATAATTTATTTTACTTCATGTATTAGACAAGATGACCTAGTTTGACTGCTGATAATATTAACGAAATTCCCTCTCCAGTTTTCTTGCGAAAGCACACAAACATATACGCACACAAACACACATACAGTATGTACACACTCTCCATATATTGATCATGATACTATGAAGTAACGTTTCATTGAAATTCAGATAACGCGAGAATCAAATACCATATTTTACTCATCTCTTATCTCACTGAAAAGATGCATGGAAGTTATTGTATCATTGAGAACGATGTTAACAGTATGAAAATAATAAACAACAATATCCATTGTCTAAATATTACAGTCAATATGTTATAATATTATTGTTTATAATTCAAAACCACTGTGTCTGTTTTCCGTAGTATCCAACTGTGGTCCGGAAAATTAAGAACCTCTCCATGTTATTTGAGTCTACAATTTGATTAATGATTCGAACGGCATGTCTTAAGGCTGAAATTACAAGGAGATCCTTGAACTTTAGCCAAAGTATCAATGGAATTGAAGACATGATAATTATGAGCCTCAACTGGCTAGAAAACATAATTTCTGAATAATAACAACTGGTTATAATCAATCTTCCAGCTGAAACGTCCGCACCGGTGACAGTTATACTGCGCGATTAAACATATCACTCATAAAAAAAGAGTTTTGTTTAGCGACAATGTTTACTTGAAACTATGAAATGGTTATTACTTTTATGGTTGACCATATACTTGAAGAACATCTTGTACTATATCAAATACAATAGCATAAAGAGTATACCTTTATATAGGGCCATAACATGACAAAGGAGCGAAACTAGGAATGTCCCTTGAGGTAAATGGGATGATAAAACAACCCCGTATAACTGATCTGATACGTTAAAGCAGTTGGTGTAATTTACATTGTAAACTACCTCCCCTTAATGATTATATTAACGTCACAACGAATCGCAACCAAATACTTTAAAATGATTTATTGCTATATATTTATTGAAACCAACATAAGGAAGTAACTGGAAACAATGAGTATTGTACGTATTTGATGTCACTCAATATTATCAATGAATTTAGTTTCTTAAAGCAAAGGCCGTTGAGACAGTATCAACATTAGACGATTATCGTCCACTGACGAGTATTTAATTAGCTTACAAATTAACTGCTCTTGGTTAACATTAACGTTGCTTTCGAGATTATGGCTACACCAATGATGTCCACTTTGTTACTGCTTCTTTTGGTGTTTCCGACTGGAAATAGTTTACCTGCGTGGCCGTCAGTTACTGATCTCTACAGAGTACACGGTAATAACGCATCGTGGGATAACGAAGATAAGCCATGCGACATTCAGATGACAGGTATGTCAGAATAAGCCGTTTCATAAAACCAGGTGTGCATGCTTAACGTTATATCGTACGGGAGAACATACCAAACTTGTATTTACGTCATGAACGATGATAGTATATACATATCATTTCATTAACAATAATATATAATGTATACATGCATTACAATTATGTGTTATAGGCCTGTATGTGTGGAACTGTATTTTGCGTTTACAGTATCAGTGCTGGCTGTTGGAAAATTATTATTTTAAAATGACCTTTGACACCATTTCATTACAGCCCTGGTTTTGGCTGTTGTGCTGACGGTTTTCTCGTGACCTTTTTTTCATATGGAAACCGAAAGGGTAAAATGTTATGTGACTACCAAACTCGTATGTGTGTCTGTTTATGTGACTAACAAACCCCGAGTTGGGACTATGTAAACATGTGCAGTGACTATCACAACTAGTGCGGTGACTAACCACACTTGGGTGATGACTACCAAAACTATACAAGGAACATCTTGACATATATCAACGTATTTACATTGAACACCAAAATATACGTATAATGTAATGAAACAAACTGTTTCAACCGCAGTGCAATAGTTAACAACAACATTAATATAAATAAGTAAGCCAAAGAGCAATCTAAAAATTGAACAACAGCCCACGGTTACACGACATGTTAAGATTAGACAAAAACATCACATTGAGCAACAACTATTGATACAAATCACAGATTAGTAACACGAATGGAAGATGGATGGGTTTCCTCAGCAATCCAACCATTGAAATCTTCTCCGGACGTATATGGGACCATGTGTTCCGTTCTACGTGTCGTCTCCTCTAAGAATAGTTATTGTCTGGCAATTTAATTGACACACGTATCGGTGATTGATGTGTCCACAACGTATTATTATTAAAAGGGCCCAGACTAGACTGCCACAAGGTCTTATTATTTCCTATAACTAGAGTAACACTATTCCATAGTGTGCAAATGATACGTGGATAATATCCTTCATTTCCTTCTTACGTCAAATACTGGCTTGTAACTTGTTGAGCTCAACGCTCTGTTGGAATTTCAACATTGATTAATTTAATACATTATATCGGAATTTAGCTGACTGCTAATGCGTACTCAGTATTGATACGAGTTTCCAAACGTGCACTTGCCATTTCCCAGAATTCCGCAAGAGGTAAAATAATAATAGACGCCTTGCGCGTGGAGTTCATGCCATGCGTGTTAACGCATGGTAGTCTTCAGTACTCCGGATGTGCTTTTTTTAAACTTATATTTTGATCATTATTTTCTCGTTTTGGACTTATTTTTGTGTTCTGTTTCCTTATTTATGTGTTTCTGTGTTTACGATCTTGTTCAAGGTTGTGTTTTCTGTGTGTCTTTTTGTTTCAATTTGGATTTTGTGAGTATTTTTGTATCGTCGTGTCTTTGTGTTGATGAGTGTTTATAGTCCATTCAGCCTCACGTAGACTACACTTAGGCCATTGCAGTTGTGTGCCAGTTTTGACTAATTTCCTTAACTGTTTTGTCCCATCGTTGTATTTGATTGTTTTCGTTCCACCTACTTCAGTGAGTTTAGAGCCATCTCTTTATATTCATTCGTATACGTAACCATTTTTTAATTTTGTCCTTTTTATATCTTCCCCTACCCTATCGTGCTATTTCTTTATTACATGCCATATCCTATATTTCTCGAAGTCTTGTCAGGGGGTTGGTGGGGTGTGAAGGTAAAGAGGAATTGGTGGTAATAGCTAGGCGAGTGGAAGATGGTTAAAAATGGTACAAGTGTGTTTGTTTTAGGGAGGGGGCATGGAAGAAACTGTAATTCCAAATTCATTTAGTGGTCTGAAAGTACAGGATGGGATTGAATCACGGGGAGCTGCAGGTGATTGTTCAGACAGTATACAGGTTGTAGATCACCAACCAAGGGCGGATATGAAGAAGTGGGATTTGTGGTATCGTGAACAAGCAGGGCAACGCGTTATTGCTTGGAGATTCGTTGGTAAGGTTTTTTTGATAGGGAGTTGTGCAAGGGGGATGGAGGATAAGCAGAGAGGGTGAATGTCTGTTTTCCGAGGGCTAGAATTACAGATGTTTCGGGGATGGTAAATTCGGTTGTAGGGGATGATGATATAACAGGTTGGAGGCAGGGACTAACAATTTGAGAAGGACGCATGAAAGCGACAAGGAATAAAGTGGCTTGTTGTGGGGTACCATCATGTTTCGACAATAGAGTGCCGAGGGATAAATTGGTTCATTTTAATGGGTGGTTAGAGAAGAATGTACTTTATTAGGCTTTGCTTTCGTTAATAGATGGGATTTTTTTTCAGGACAAAATATTTGTTTACGAGGGATGGGCTGCATCTAGTCAAGGCAGGGGCTGATGAATTTTGAGAATTATAAACCGGGATATAGATGGTCTTTCTTTAAAGTGGAAGTGGGGGAGAGTGTTTGAGTTCTTCATAACAATGGCAATCTTTGTAATAAGGGAAAATTGGGTGGAGTTCTTTGGTTAGTATATCTAAACCCAAAATCCTTTTTTTCAAATGTATGTAGTTTGCGGAATAAATTTGAGGAGTTATGTGCTTTCGTTGAGGATTTTAACCACGTGGTGAATGGGATTACTGAGTCGTGGATAAATGTTGATTATTCTAGTCCCGAGTTTAGTATTCGTGGTTATGTTTTGTATAGGCAAGATAGAACTGAGACTTGTAAAAGTATTGGGGTGGAGTGTTGTTATATGTTAGTTGTGTTTTGGACAGCATGAAGAGAAGTGATATACAAGGTGATTTTACTAATTCTGTTTGGTGTGAAATTCTCACTGGTTGTGATGGTGGATCGCCATTGGTAATTGGTGTTGTTATTTTGTGATAATGACTACATGCTGTTTGATATTATTAAATATGTTTCTATGAAGGATGTTGTTGTTATGGGTGACTTTTATTGGGATACCACTGCTTGCGGACGTAAAGTAGGTCGGTTTACGAGTGTTTGCAGAAACGCTTGTTTATTTTCCTACCAGAGGTGACAATATTCTTGATCTTGCTTTGACTAATGTTTCCAATGTAGTGGATGCGGTGATAAATCTTGGTAAATTGGGTAGTACTGATCATAAATTTATTAGTTTCAAAATCGTTTCTAGACAGTTTGATTCCATGAGTACTGAAGTTGTTCCAATCTTTTCAATGGCAGATATAGATGGTATTAAACAATATCTTAGTAATATTGATTGAGTCTGTGAGTTTAATGGTCTTGATGCTTGTGATTGTTGGTCATTCTTCCTTGGTACACTTAGCTATATTACGACATGTAGCACTATGAAATAGGCAGCGTTAAGTCAAGAACACCAGCTTGAATGTCAAGCAGTGTTTTAAGGGAGATCAGAAAAAAAGCGCAAACCTTAGCGCAACTACAATACTTCTAACTCTGATATTAGGCTTACTACTAGGTTTAATGAGCAGGTTAAGTTGGTTCGGCGTTTGATTTCAACCGCTAAGTTTGGTTTTGAGAAGAAACTTGCTTCAAATATCAAGGTTAACCCTAAGGCTCTTTCGGTATGTTAGGTCTAAGCAAAAGCTAAAGGTCACGTTTCCCCTTGTTTATAAACATAATACCCTTACTCTAAATGATCATTTCATTTATCAACTAGGTATGTTTATGTACAAACACAAAGATAATCTTCTACCGTCAGATTTTAATACGTTTTTTGTAACCAATAGCGTTTATCAACAGTATACTACACGATACAGGAATACATTTTTACAGCTTTATATGAGAACGTATTTTGCACAATCTCAAATGCGAGCAAGAGGCGTATCCTTATGGACCTCCTTATATAATGAAATAAAATGTGCCCCAAGTATTAACTTTTATAAAACAAATATATAAAAATATATCTTTTATCGCATTACGAATAACATAAACACACTTCATTTTTGGAAATCATTTGTAAGAACATTTAAACATTGCATGCCTATTTGATTATGATTAATTGAAGTTATATGTACTTATTACTTTTATATTATCTTAATTTTGAATTCCCATATTTGTAGGGATCAGACTAGAAAAGCTATCTCGAGTAGCTTATTTCTGATTCATATTTCTTCAAATGTATTCTTCCTATATTGTCAAATCGCTGATATCATTATTCAATACAATAATAATATTACTAACAATTACGTATTACATACATATTGTTAACTTATTATAAACAGATGTTTGTAATTAATTTAATGTTGAAGAAATACAATCGAAACGAAACGAAACTTGTAGTTGATAATTATGGTATGATACATATATTTAACGAGTTTTTTTTATTCAGTCTTTGTGCAAGATGATGTTGATTTGTCTGGTGTTAATGTGCATCAGTGTCTTTCCGCTATAAGTTCTGTAGTTTTCATAGTTTGTGATGTTGAAAGGAAGTTGTCTTGTCTTGGTCAATTTAAGGCTGCTGGTCCCGATACAGTGCATCCGTTTCTGTTAAAGACATTTGCAGGTAAAACCGCAACTGCTAGGCTGTGACCTTGAAGCACAAGTAAATAGTTAACAAGATCGGCTGTGTGAGCTATACCATTTGGATGAGTAATTGCCTGAAGGCAAGATCAATAGCGATAAAGACGTGTATCTCAGCATTGTGGATCGCCCTATCATGCAGCACAGATGAATCTCAGATGTGACAGACTAGATAGAATGCTCTAATTACTAGGATTAAATTAAATGGACTAGTTACAGTACACTACTCACAACGAAATAATTAAAATGGATTAGTTACAATTGATTCGTTGCAATGCATTACTTACAATGGATTAACAATGAATGAGTTACAATGGATTAGTTACAGTGGATTAGTTAAATGAGACTAGTTACAATTAATTAAATAGTTATAAATGACTAGCTACGGTGGACATGTTACAATGGATCAATCATCCAATGTTAACAATATTTATTTTATTTCCAGGTCCTTGGACTGACGCGGTCAATGTAACGCTCACACCAAACCCACCTCGACTGGATACTTTCGTCAAACTGGTTATTGATGTTTTTGTTAGTAAGGATAAACTGTTAAAATCTTGGGCAAAATTTGCCCAACTTCTTACCCAACGTTGGTCATATATTTAACAACCTCAAAAGTTAAGCAATATTTGACCAACTTGATTGGATATATGTACCGAGCCAACGGTTGTGGACAATTACTGCCCGACTGTTGG
Source organism: Paelopatides confundens (assembly GCA_011317855.2). NCBI lineage: Eukaryota > Metazoa > Echinodermata > Holothuroidea > Aspidochirotida > Synallactidae > Paelopatides > Paelopatides confundens. Next base: position 14,618 of record WXZC020000074.1, read on the forward strand.
GTAATATATCTTAAGAAATTTACCCAAGTATATGGCATCATTCAAATTTAGTTGGGTAAACCATTTGCACGTAAATGTTGGGTTAAACAAAGGGCAGTGATACCATCCTGGAAGCAAGGCCACGAACCTTAATTGATATATTATTATAATGTACACCATAACAGGACGAAAATATGGACAACCATACCATGCCATTAACAACTGGTTCTTTTGACACTCGTAAGTTATATGGTAGCCTAAAACTGATTCTGTACCAAAATATGTTACATATGTTATTGTGTTTTGATATGTGCATAAGAGTAACCTAGCCTGTAAGTACACAGTTTGTTCGATTTGTTCGACTATTTTCGAAGCAAAATGCTACATATCTCAAGAGTATTCCCAAATGACAGTCCAATACGAGTTTACTAGTAATTGGGTTTAATATATGACACACATTTAAACCACACAACGGTATTATTACCTCCATTTTAATGAAAGTTATGTTCTCCTCGAAGAAGTTTGCTATTATCGTGTCACGAATGGTCTATAGGATGTAGTGCACAGATTACCAAACAGTTGGGTACACGCGTGCATACAATTACCCAATTAGTTGGGTGTACAAGGATAGCCGCAAATTATTTTTAACCAACACACTGGGAAACGCATTTTTGACCAAATATTGGTTAAAGTTTACCCATAATTAATAAAGGATTTTGACCAATGAAAATACTGCCCAGTGTTTTTACAGTGTATCAACCTCAAAAAAATAATTGAGTTTACATCAGAATAATAGGTTTCGAATGACCTAATATCGTAACAACGTAGCAACAAATCTGATAAAAATGAATAATTTTGACTCTCCCCAAGCTGGGTGAAAACAGCTCGTGTTTAGAAACTATAATTACGATGTGATCCATCTGATTCATCGTATATGTAAGGTTAGTTACATCTGATGTGAAAGTGTTGTAAAAAGTTCACGTTAGGCTAATAACACATAACCTTACTTTCTTCATTCATCTTATATGTAAATAAACCTAATGTTAGTTACATCTGATGTAAAAATGCTGTAAATAATTCACGTTGGGCTAATAAAACCAAACCTCACATTCTTCATTCATCGTATATATATATATATAAATAAACCTAAGGTTAATTACATCTGATGTGAAAGTTTTGTAAATAGTTCACGTTAGACTAACAAAACCTAACCTAACTTTCTTCATTCATCGTATATGTAAATAAACCTACGGTTAGTTATATGTGATGTGAACGTGTTGTAAATAGTTCACGATAGACTAATAAAACCAAACCCCACATTCTTCATTCATCGTATATGTAAATAAACCTAAGGTTAGTTACATCTGATGTGAACGTGTTGGAGTTCACGTTAGGCTAATAAAACCACACCTCACATTCTTCATTCATCGTATATGTAAATAAACCTATATGGTTAGTTATATATGATGTGAAAGTGTTGTAAATAGTTCATGTTAGACTAACAAAACCTAACCTCACTTTATTCATTCATCGCATATGTAAATACACCTAAGGTTAGTTACATCTGATGTAAAAGCGCTGTGCGCATAGGTCCATAGTGACTGTACCCATGTCATGAAGATTCAAAGATCATTCGTGACGTGGGTGCAGTCACTAGGGACATGCGCGCGCGCATAGGTCACTAGTGACTGCACCCAAGTCACGAAGATTCAAAGATCCTTCGTGACCTGGGTGCAGTCACTAGGGACCTAAAGAGTTCACGTTAGACTAATAAAATATAACTTCACTTTCTTCATTCATGGTATATGTACATAAACCTATGGTTAGTTACCTATGATGTGAAAGTAATGTACAGAGTTCACGTTAGGCTAATAAAACCAAACCTCACTTACTTCATTCATCGTATATGTAAATATACCGAAGGTTAGTTACATATGATGTGAAAGTGTTGTAAAGAGTTGCATCATATATGTAAATTAACCTTGGTTTGTTTCTTCATATTATATGAAACCTATTAAACATTAATCTCAATTTCGGAATTCATCGTTTATGCAAATTAGCCTAGGGTTGGTTACATATGATGTGAATGTGTTATAACCACTTCACGTTACTATAATAAAATCTAACCTCACTTTTTCATTAATTAAGCTAGGATTTGTTACATCTTATGTGAGAGTTTTGTAGAAAGTGTACTTAATGCTAATACACCCTCAACTCACTTTCGCCATTCATCGTACTTGTAAATCAGACTATAGGGTTGCACATCTGATATGAAAGTCTGATCAACACTAATAAATCTTAATCGAACTTTCGCCATTTGTTGTGTAAATTAACCTAGACTCTGTTACACCATAGGTGAAAGTGACGTTTGACTATACAGAACAACACTTTCGTTAAACATTCAAGTAACTTCAGTGTATCTGTTGGAAGTGCTTTTATTTGCCAACATTTCGCAACGATATTTCCTTCTCCACCGGATTCACTCATATTAGTGCAATGATATGTACGAGACAAACGGTGCGATATTTCACTATCCACCATATTCATTCATATTAGTGCAATGCTATGTACGGTACAAACAGTGCGATATTTCACTGTCCACCGGATTCACTCATGTTAGTGCAATGATATGTATGGTACAAACGGTGCGACATTTCACTAGCCACCATATTCACTCATATCAGTGTAATGCTACATTATGCACGGCACAAACGGTGCGATATTTCACTGTCCACCATATTCATTCATAGTAGTGCAAT
>WXZC020000075.1:0-17341 GCA_011317855.2 Paelopatides confundens
TGCCTAGTGCCCTCCAAATGCTCCTATGTACCTGTTGTGCAGTGTATATGTCCCTGTAATTTGTGTGGGGTGCCACAAGAACTAAAGGAGTTTATTTTATCAATGTCCCCACAATTAAGACCTTTGAGATGATATGAAAGACATCAATGTTATTTATTTATATATTTTGGCCAATAACTGCCATATTATTGGACTAAATGACTAAATGTTTCTCTTTAAGTGAGGTAACTTTAACTGTTGAGAATCAGTCAACAACTTGTGACATGTTTCAGTAATAACCATGTCCTTTTTCTCTGACAGGTACGAGATCTGAAGGGAATCCAGGTCATCTTGGAGCAGTGCAATATTGATGATCAGAACCCATGTATCCTTTCAAGTCCAGTTGGAGACTTATCTTTAAGTTATACTTTATTCTGTAGTGTCATATCCTACTCTATGGTCCTAATTCACACCCTGTGGTGTTAAAATTACACTATATATTCCAATTAACATCGCCTATCTATACTTACTGTGGTCAACATCTAAATTGCATGATTCATGCATCTAATCTAGCTCATTTTGGAGATATCTTCAATAATTAGATTCATTTAATTAGATTCCTCCAATTTAACATACAGATGTGTTGTCTATGCTAGTCTCATATACCTGGAAAAAACCTGGTGTTTTCTTCCGGATTTTGACTTTTCTGATCGGAATTGTACGGAGTTTAGTGTGTCTTGGGATACCTGTGGACTCTCTGGCCATAATTTTGGCTCTTCTGAGGGCCCAAACTCGAGTATCTTCATTCTAAAAAAATTGTAGGGAGTCATACCCTTAGGCCTATAGCCTAACACACTAAGTCTATTGAACTTTTTCCGCATATGGTTTGCATAAAAAAAATCTTTTGAGGCCTCCTACTAGAGGTTTTTCTCGTGCTTTTGGGTGTGTTGAACTGTACCTAGTGGGTTTTTCCCCCCTAGTATCTTAGCGTGTTCTACTTGCCACCCACTCTGGGGCTACCTTTACTAGAATTTAGACAATTCTCAAAGTAGGCTTGTAGTTCCAGTACTAGTTATTTTAGTTCTACTAATCCTATTCCTTGTAGTGGTGTTGTAGCCTGTTTTAGCCTTAGGTTCCCCCATGCCTTGTAGACCCACCCTCCTGGTGCGGGCTCTGTCCCCGTTATCATTCTAGGTACGGGAGTGGGACCAACATGTAGTTACCCTGCGTGTCGCTCGTGCTCTAGAGCTGCTCGTGCTCTAGAGCCGCTCGTGCTCTAGAGCCGCTCGTGCTCTAGAGCAGCACCCTTCGGGTCTTACCTAGGCTTTACAGTCGCACAATGGCAAACCAGGTGGACGAGCAGCAGGGGAATGAGATCCCACCCCCAATGAGGGAGAATAATTCTGTGGCCGATTCCGGATGCGAAGGGAAAGGACTCAACCCGAGGCCATGGGCCTAAATTGAAGGGGGAAGACGAGAGCAACCCACTGTTTATGAAAGGGTATCTGCCTAGCTGGTAGAACCTGAAGGGTGCCTTTCCACACCTTCAGGCCCTGATGGTTCTTGAGGAATCTTGAAACGAACCGACTCGGGTGCCGCCCTCGCACTAAAGCGGGAGGCTCAGAGTTTGATCTGTAAAGCGTGCGGGCACAGAACCTCCAGGCTATAGATGCAGCGCGGGTCCTTACATCATACGGTGCAAAAGGAGGGAAAGAAGTGAACCTTACGGGTGTGTACACGCTACGGTTTCCTTCAGGGAATCCCGAGGAGCGCCGCAGCATAGTAGCACAGCCCCCTACGGCGGGGAGCATGGCGACCATACCCGGGTCAGGTCCCTCGAGGACCTCGTCTCAGCCGCTCGGGGGCCTTCCCGTAGCGAGTTCGGATGCACCTACAAGGTCCGCCGCTGGGGGCCGCGGAGAGCGGGACAACCATTGGACCCACCATCGGAAGCTTCCGAGACAGGCTCGGAGGGAGGGATCCCGTTCGCTGGTTCCCTAGATTAAGACCCTTCCTGGTTTGGCAGGCTGGTGGCCTTGTTACAGCCAACCATCACGAAAAGATCCATGTGGGACACACACCATTATTAGGTCCTCACATTGATAGTGCTAATTATATTTTGTGGGTTTTGCATCAAAACCTATTGAGAGGATTATTTACCAAGATGGAAAGATTTTGCCCATTCTACTAGTCCTATACATTCTTCTATAACACATTTGTGGCTTTTGCTAAAATTAAATATTAATTTTCTCCATAATTTGAACATTATTATAGTAAGAAATAGGTTACATTCTGTAGACCTCTTTTGTGGAGGTCCTCTGAAGGTTAGTATTTTAGCATTATATTGTGTTTGACTTTGGAAATTAAAGATCAAAATGAAACATACATATATTATTAGGGCCTCTCACCAATAGTACTAATTGTATTGTGTGCAGTGGTTGGAGAGGTTGTTTGCTTCAAATCCTATTGAAAGTGAATGGTAGGTTTTTCAATACACAGAGAGCTTCAAAATTTCATAAGTTCTACTGAAGCTCAATTCAATGTTCTCTATAATTTGAACATGGCCTATACAGTTAAGTTAGGCTACCTATATCTTTATTATTCTTTTGTGTAGGTCCTCTGAAAGATAGTATTGTAGGATTGTTTTGTGTTTGACTTTGGAAAAGTTCCACATATAACATACAACAAATATTACTAGGACCTCGCATCGATAGTTCCAATGGTATTGTGTGGTGGTGTTGGAAAGGTTGAATGCTTCAAAGCCTATTGAAAGTAAAAGGTAGATTTCCAAAGACACATAACGGTTCAACTTCAATTAAATATTCTCTATAATTTTAACATGGATTACAGTTAGGTTAGGCTACCTATAGTATGCAGACATTTCCTGAGAAATTGTATTGTGGAACCTATCTCACACAGTATATTATTGAGTCCTCACATTGATAGGACCATTTATATGATGTGGGTGTGTGTGATTAAGAGTTCAGAATTAAAAGGTCACATTCATCTCAAAAGTCTTTTAGCATATTTATGGCATATGCCAAACTTAATTCACTACAATTTGAATGTGGATTACAGTAGGGTATAGGTTACAATATGTATATTGATGTGATGGTCCTCATAAAGATGGTATTGTATGAATTTAACTTGGTTGTCAATTTGTACACTATTGTTTAGTCCTCACTTTAACATTACAAATTGTATTGTTCAAAACCTTTGTAAGAGAGAGAGAGAAAGGTGCTGAACCCAACAACAACATGGATTTTATAGCAGGATGTATAGTGTATTTTGTGGGTGTTCTTACAAAAGTGACTTATATTCACTGTGCAGGATATCTCAAAGATTATTGTAGTTCACCGGATGTCTAACATACACTATATTTAAAGCAAGTGGTTGTGTTTCTTATGTATCTTTTCTTACCATCAAATACAATTGAACAGAATATTGTTGTGTTCATGTTTAATATCTTTAGAAAGTCTGTTACATCTCATATAGTTGCACATGTGATATTGATAATAACTTTCAGCTATGCATACATTTCATATCTTATTATTAGGAACAACAGCCCATAGAGAGAACAAACATGGAGGATCATGTATCTGTTTGTGAGGATAACCTGATTGGTGACTTGAACATCGATTTACAGCAAGAGGTAAATGTTATGTGTCTACGGATGTCTTTTCTGTAGAAAGTCCTTTGAAAAGTAGTATTTGGGGAGTTTTGTCTTGTGTTTCCTTGATAAGATCCACATAGACTATATCAAAATATTATATTGTTCTTCACATTAATAATACACATTGTATGGGTGGGTGTTGTTCATAGCCTATTGAATAGTCTTTTTTTTAACAGACATAGTTTCTGCAACTTATCAGTGGTTTCTGCTAAACCAAATATTCCCTACAATTTGAAAATGATTATACATGTACAGTATTGGATACTTTCTGTGTGTATATCTTTTTGTGGAATTCCTCTGAAAGTTAGTAGTATAGAATTGTTTTGCTTCGCGGACTATTTGGAAAGATTCCCGTGGGACACGCACCATTATTAGGTCCTCACATTGATAGTGCTCATTGTATTTTGTGGGTTTTGCATCAAAACCTATTGAGAGGATCATTTACCAAGATGGAAAGATTTTGCCCATTCTACTAGTCGTACACATTATTCTATTTGTTGCTTGTGCTAAAATTAAATATTAATTTTCTCCATAATTTGAACATTATTATAGTAAGAAATAGGTTACATTCTGTAGACCTCTTTTGTGGAGGTCCTCTGAAGGTTAGTATTTTAGCATTATATTGTGTTTGACTTTGGAAATTAAAGATCAAAATGAAACATACATATATTATTAGGGCCTCTCACCAATAGTACTAATTGTATTGTGTGCAGTGGTTGGAGAGGTTGTTTGCTTCAAATCCTATTGAAAGTGAATGGTAGGTTTTTCAATACACAGAGAGCTTCAAAATTTCATAAGTTCTACTGAAGCTCAATTCAATGTTCTCTATAATTTGAACATGGCCTATACAGTTAAGTTAGGCTACCTATATCTTTATTATTCTTTTGTGTAGGTCCTCTGAAAGATAGTATTGTAGGATTGTTTTGTGTTTGACTTTGGAAAAGTTCCACATATAACATACAACAAATATTACTAGGACCTCGCATCGATAGTTCCAATGGTATTGTGTGGTGGTGTTGGAAAGGTTGAATGCTTCAAAGCCTATTGAAAGTAAAAGGTAGATTTCCAAAGACACATAACGGTTCAACTTCAATTAAATATTCTCTATAATTTTAACATGGATTACAGTTAGGTTAGGCTACCTATAGTATGCAGACATTTCCTGAGAAATTGTATTGTGGAACCTATCTCACACAGTATATTATTGAGTCCTCACATTGATAGGACCATTTATATGATGTGGGTGTGTGTGATTAAGAGTTCAGAATTAAAAGGTCACATTCATCTCAAAAGTCTTTTAGCATATTTATGGCATATGCCAAACTTAATTCACTACAATTTGAATGTGGATTACAGTAGGGTATAGGTTACAATATGTATATTGATGTGATGGTCCTCATAAAGATGGTATTGTATGAATTTAACTTGGTTGTCAATTTGTACACTATTGTTTAGTCCTCACTTTAACATTACAAATTGTATTGTTCAAAACCTTTGTAAGAGAGAGAGAGAAAGGTGCTGAACCCAACAACAACATGGATTTTATAGCAGGATGTATAGTGTATTTTGTGGGTGTTCTTACAAAAGTGACTTATATTCACTGTGCAGGATATCTCAAAGATTATTGTAGTTCACCGGATGTCTAACATACACTATATTTAAAGCAAGTGGTTGTGTTTTTTATGTATCTTTTCTTACCATCAAATACAATTGAACAGAATATTGTTGTGTTCATGTTTAATATCTTTAGAAAGTTTGTTACATCTCATATAGTTGCACATGTGATATTGATAATAACTTTCAGCTATGCATAAATTTCATATGTTTTTACCCAGGAACATCAACCCGTAGAGAGAGAAAACAAGGAGGGTCATGTATCTGTTCGTGAAGCTAACCTGATCGGTGACTTGAACATGGATTTACAGCAAGAGGTAAATTTTATGTCTTATGGATTACAGTTAGGTTATGCTACCTGTACATTTACTACTGTTTGCATTTGCAGAGATCTTATTTTGGGACTTCTCTAACACAGTATATTATTGAGTCGTCACAAAGATACTACCATTTATATGATGTGGGTGTGGTTAAGAGTTCAACAAGGTGACATTCATCAAACATTGAAAAGTCTTTTAGCATATGTATGGCCTATGCTGAACCTAATAATCTATACAATTTGAATGTGGATTACAGTAGGTTACATTCTGTGTATCTTTATGCAAAGGTCCTCGTAAATATGGTATTGTATGAATTTGACTTGGTTGACTAGTTGGCACATTATTGTTTAGTCCTCATTTTAACATTACCAATTGTATTGTTCAAAACCTTTGTAAGAGACAGAAAGGTGCTGAACCCAACAACAATTTTATAGCAGGATTTATAGTACTCATTTTATGTTGTAGGTGTTGTTACAAAAGTTACTTATATTAAGTATTTACATCGCCTATCTATACTTGCCCTGGGCAACATCTAAATTGCATGATTCCATCTAATCTAGCTCATTTTGGAGTGCTGAGAAAAACTGGTATGCAGCAGACTCGGCCGCCCGCATGGGCCTCAAGTTTTCTTCCGTTTTCCTCCTCCTAGCGGAGTCTCTGGTGAGGGCGCACAGCCAGTTGCCTGAGGACTCATCTCGGTTCTCTTTGGAGTTCTCCTTTAGCTAGACTGGTTTACGACCAGTTTGCCAGGATTACCTTCAAGGCCGTCGAGGTTCGACGGGTCTTCGCCTGGCCAACCCCTGAAGCTGCTACCGGTCACCTGTGCCAACCTATTGAATGATCAGTTTATTACCCAAGATGTCAAGGGGCATCAGGAGGCACCAGCATCCTTCTTTAGTCCGGGACAGGCTCCTGCCCCTCAGCCCCGACAAACCTCCCCCCTAGGGTGTCGGTCCTCTAAGCACGGCTCAGGGCAAGAAAGCCTGAGAGGCCGCGCTTCACGAGGTGGTTCGTCCGGACGGGGTCACCGCGCCAGACGGAGGCAGGGGAGGCGCAGCGACATGAGGTGGGGGAAGGGGTACCTCCAGGGGTACCTCCCAGGCAGCTCCATCATTTTCTCCCTACCACCTAAAGAACCCCTTCCCGGACGCTTGGGTAGTGCGGGTGGTGACTGATGGGTACTCGCTGGAGTTCACCTCCCCGCGTCTGGGGGAGGAAAGGCCATGCCCTTTCACTAGTGCTTGGGCCAGAGGGAAGCTCTAGTGCTAGAGCTATCCCTGCTCCTCCAGAAAGGCGCGGTAAGAAGGACGTCCTTCTTCCTGGCCCCCAAGAAAGCGGGCTCCTGGTGGCCCATCCTCAACCTGATGCCGTTGAACGCCTTCATGCGGCCGAGGACGATCCACATGGAGACTGGCCATCTTCAAGCCATCTCTAGTGTAAGGGATATGGGCGACCACAATTGCCCTCAGGGATGTGTACTTTCATATCCCTATCACGCTGAGCGACCAGCGCTTCCTCGGCCTCCGTTACGGGAAGGAGACATTCTTGTTCACGTCCCTCCCTTTTGGTCTCTCCACGGCCCTGCTGGTCTTCACCCGGGTAGCAGATATCAGAGCTCAGAAGGCGAGGAGTGGTGATGTTCGCCTACCTAGAGGACTGGCTGGTCCTGGGGACTCAAAAAACCAGTCGCAGGCAAGAACGCACCAAGTGATCACCCTCCTCTAGTCTCTGGGCTGGGTGATCAAATGGGAGAAGTCACAGCTCACCCCTGCGCATTCGCTGGTCTTCTTGGGCGCGCAACTAGACTTCACACGAGGGGCCTTCACACCTTCAGAGGAGCGCATCTCCACCTTGGTCTCGGAGGTCAGCGCCCTCCAGTCCCGGTACCCTGTTCCAGCACGGCAGTGGCTGCGGGTTCTGGGACTAATGGTGTCGTCGGTTGTGCATGTGCTCCCTCCAGGCGCACTTCAGGCCCCGCACCAGGGACCTTTCTGTTCTTGTCCCCTGGTCCGAGCCCCTCCAACCGCACCTGTATTTGTGGGGCTCGGCGGCTAACCTCGATGAAGGTGTCTTGTTCACAGTCCTGCTAGGCCAGGGGTGTTCACTCCCCAAGCTTTTGTCGCATGGCATGGTCCCTCCTGATGTGGTGCCAACAGCACAACATCCTCATCAAGGCTTCCCCCATTGCCGGGAAGGACAACACGCTGGCGGACGCGTTGTCAAGGGGCTGAGTGAATCCAGGAGAGTGGGAGCTAGCACCAAGATGGGTGATGTTGCTGTTTTCCAGCGTCTACAGGCCCCTAGTGGACCTTTTCGCCACCGCGAGAATGACCAGTTGCCAACCTTCGGCTCTCGGACCTTCCATCTCCTGGGATGGCCTGGATGCTTACGTATTCCCGCCCTTCAGGATGATGCACAGGGTGCTCCTCAAGGTCAGATTATCGAGAATGCGCCATCCTCTGAATAACCCCACTCTGGCCGCACCAGCCGTATTTCCCCCTGCTTCTCCATCTTGCAGTGGACTGCCCAGGTGTTACATCCCAGGTTCCAGGACCTTAATATATCTGCATGGAGTATGTCCAGTGTTCCCTCCGAGCACAGGGACTTCCTGCAGATGTAGCCTCCTTGGTTGGCGTACCAAGCTGCATAAATTAACACTAAAGTATCTCAAAATGAGCTAGATTATATGGAATTATGCCATTTAGATGTTGCTCAGGGTAAGTATAGAGGCTCGTAAATACCAAAACCAGTAAGCTTTGGGAGTGCAGGATATTTAAAAGATTATTTTAGGACTTGACTGGCTGTCTAACATACACTATATATTAAATCAAGTGGTTGTATTATTATGTAACTTCTCTCACTATCAAATACAATTGAACAGAATATTGTTGTGTTCATGTCTAACATCTTCAGAAAGTCTTGTTACTTCTCATAAGGTTTCCCAGGTGATGTTGATAGCAACTTTCAGCTATGCATAAACTTCATGTTTTTCTTCAGGAACAACAACCAGTACAGAGAAAAAATAAGGAGGATAATGGATCCACTAGTAAGGCCAACTTGATTGGTGAATTTCCATCTACTTCACAGCTCCACAATAAGATTGTTGACTATGTAATTGATTCAGACGATGATAGTGAAGCCTCGTATGTTATACCTCTTCCAGTTAATCCAGTACAGAGAAAAAACAAGGAGGATAATGGATCCACTAGTAAGGCCAACTTGATTGGTGAATTTCCATCTACTTCACAGCTCCACAATAAGGTTGTTGACTATGTAATTGATTCAGACGATGACAGTGAAGCCTCGTATGTTATACCTCTTCCAGTTAATCGTTCTAAAAAGCCTTCTATCGTTAATCCATCTTCCAGCAGAAGGAAGTTATCTAGATTATGTGATGCAGCACCACGCGTAGACAGTTCATCCTCTACAGACAGTGGATCAGAAAGTGACATCAGCAATTGGTGTGATACAGCATCATTTGGGAATGACACCAATGATGAGTCTGAATCTGATGAAGAGATCGAGCCCAGAAAACCATCAAAGGAAAGAAAGTCACAGTCCAGTGGTGAAGTTCAGGATCCAGCTATATCATCATCAGGTAATTGCATTCAAGTACTGAGATCTGATAACCAAGACAGAAGAAAGTGGGACAAATACTACTATTGTGTATATTGCATGGAAAAGTATGCTAAATTACCCAGGCATTTGGAACAATTACACAAGAACGAAACGGATGTTGCAGAAGCCCTAAGTTTTGATAAAGGTTCCACGAAAAGGAAGCAGCTGCTAAACATGATCAGAAACAAAGGTAACCATGCTCATAACATATCTGTTTTGGAATCTGGTCAGGGTTGTCTCATTCCAAAAAAAAGGTCTGCCCTTTCTGTCTCCCCCAGCAAGTTGCTCCCTTGCAACCTCTGTTTTGCTTATGTTTTTAAAAAAGAACTATGGAAGCACAAACAAAGGTGTGTGATGAATGACAATTTGACAAAATCCATGAAAAAGCAACAACACCAGGCAATTTCATCTCTGCTCTTACCAATGTCAAAGGTTTTATCGGAATCCTTCAAAACCAAAGTCATTGGAAACATGACTACGGATGATGTTTCCTTTACAGCAAGGAAAGATGATTTGATCGCTAAGTTTGGAGAGCGAATGTTCACAAAACTGGGTCATGAGCAACACCAACACCAACATGTCAGTCAAAAAATGAGGGAGCTTTCAAGGCTTCTGTTAGAGGTCAAGAAATTAAACCCATGCATAACAAACTTAACAGAATGCATACATCCAAAGTATTTTGATACAGTGTTAGATGCAGTTAGAAATTGTGCAGGATTTGACCTCATCTCAGCCACTTATAAAATACCTTCCCTGGCTCTAAAATTGGGACATTCATTGAAGAGATGTACATTGATTCTGAAAGCAGATGGAATCAGAAATGAAGACAAAACCTTGCAGGAGTGTGCCGATAGCTTTTCACAGTTATGCGAGATTGAGTGGTCTTATAAAGTCTCAACAAGAGCATTGGCCACCATAAGTGAAAGAAAATGGAACAAGCCTAATATGCTCCCACTCTCAGAAGACATAGTAAACATGCATTCCAAGTTGTCTCAAGTTATGGATCAAAACAAAAAGCTTCTCAAGGCATCAAACAGCAAAACAGCTTGGCACTCCCTTGCAGAAGTAACTCTTTGTAAGTTGATTTTGTTTAACAGACGTCGCAGTGGAGAAGTCCAGAGAATTAAGGTAACTGATTTCACTAAAAGAAATTTGGACCAGGTGAACGATGATGTTTTGCAGTCGCTCACACCATGGGAGCAAACACTCTGCAAGAAACTGCAGCGTATTGAGGTAAAAGGAAAGAGAGGACGTGGTGTACCAGTTCTTTTGACCAGTGAAATGGTTGCGGCCATTGACCTTCTAATTTCCAAACGGCAAGAAGTGGGTGTAAACCAGAGCAACGTTTACTTGTTTGCGCGCCCAAATCTGGATTCAGAAGCTCCACTGAGAGGTTCAGACTGCTTGCGAAAATATGCTCTAAGATCTGGAGCGAAACATCCAGATTATCTGACTTCGACTCGACTGAGAAAACAAATAGCAACTGTGTCACAGATAGTTTCACTAAAAGACAACGAACTTGATGTCCTTGCTGGATTTATGGGGCATGATATTCGTGTCCACAGGGAATATTACAGGTTGCCAGAAAACACCTTACAGATGGCAAAGGTCGCAAGATTGCTGCTCATAATGGAAAAGGGGACGATTGGGAGCTTCAAAGACAAAAAACTGTCAGATATTGAAGTTGCCCTTGATGGTAAGTGATTACATACACCTTGGCTTCTATTTTCTTGCATAAGTCCATGACTTAATTTTAGTATATTTTAGCCCAACCAAATAGTCCATTTAATCTTTCTGTGTATATTTAAAGTTTGCAAGATATTCACTTTTAAAATATTACAAACTTGGTGGCTCTTCAGTCTAGCCCTAATTGTTAATGTTACAATTCGCAGCTCATTAGTCACTTGGAATGCGGATTGTAGCATATACTGTAGATCTAAATCAGTCCACTGTTGATGTCAGCTTAAAGGAGCCTTGGTGACTAACCTTTTGTTAAAGGAGAAGTAAATGAACAATCATCATTAAACATACTGTATGGTCTGATTTAATTCTGGTTGGGAAATACATGGGGTTAATGAAGACCAGATCAATTTTAAAATTACATAAGCTGTAGGGTGGTATTTGCAATGTTGTTGCTAAAATATCAACATTTTCAACATGTCTGATACATGGCATTATGGTAACATATTAATTAATACCATTACTTTCACTGTGAAAATATCAAGGAGTAAAGTGACTACATATTTCACCCCCTGGCTCTGCAGTGCTATGACATCACACAGTGGGCTTGGAATGATAACCCCAAGCTAACATGACTAAAACATCATTTTCATGCAAATTAAACTAATTAACTCCATTTGGGTTGGTGATCGGGAGGGGGTTGTTCAGGCCATGCATCTCTAGCCTAAAATATAAGGTAAATAAGATTTGCTGGTTTGGTATCAAAACAAATTGGATTTTCCAATTTGTTAGAGCCATCATATTCCAATACCAAAATTGTTCTTTTTTTTTTAAAGTATCAAAGCATCAAATATCTTTTGGCAAGTTTTGTCCAGGCATTTTGAGTTTTGCATCATTGATGCTCTAGTTCGTAGCTGTATGAAATGGAAATTTTAGGAACAGGTGAGTTTGAAGAGTGCCCTCATCTGACCAAATTCAATGCAGTATTTTGTATGCATTCATTATGTTTCAAGTAATTATTGAATCTATCCATTTATTATTACTTTAACAGATCCTAGCTACAAAGACACATCAGATGATGATGATGAGGAAGATGAAAACTTGTCTGCTGAAGAATCTTTTGGGAAGGCAACATCAAAGACCACAGACTCCGAGAGTGGAAACCAAGACACGGAATTGTCTGATGAAGATTGGCATGCGAAGACAAAATCACAGAGCACAGACTCCTGCAAAAAAGGTATATATATATGGCACTGCTCAATTATATGACACTTTGCAATTATTTTAATTTCTTCTTCCACGTTAATTTTTACTATAATCCATTTTTTCTGTACATTCTGTACACTGTTAACAAGGTTGAGGTCGATGGTAAGTTGTAGCAGCATACAATATTTTTGGGCAGGTTTCCGATTAATTAGTTTTTTTTTCTACTTTCTATTAGTTCCATCCAAACGGAAAGCAGTATGGAAACCAATAGAAACAAAAGCGGTGGAAAATTGCTTTGCCAAGCACATTCGTTTGATGAGAGTACCAAGAAAGCATGAGTGCGAATTATGCCTCACCAAAAACCCTGTTCTGTCAATGAAAGACTGGAAATCTGTGAAGTATAAAGTGTACAGTATTATCCAAAGGAGGAAAAAGTAAATTTCTGTCCAGTGACCGTGGACTCCCCTTGAAATGGAACTGGTTTATACCTATATAATTATAGTTTTTATCTTTCTACTGCAGTCAGAAAAGTAGTTGATAACATAAAATTATGCAAAATAATACAGGAACCATATACTGTATATAGTTTTAGTTATTGTCATTCATAGTAACTGTTTAAGTTGTTTTACAGTGTATAATAAACCTGTATTTACCATGCTCATACATTTATTCATTGTTTGTGTTCAAGTTGTATTGTAGAAAAAAAGTGTTCAGTTATAATTTCATTTTATTGGGAAACCTAATTGTATCAATATTCTCAAAAGCAAAGCATTGCTCCTAGAAAATATGTTTGGATTTAAAGTTGCAGCAATTATCTAACACATTCCATTTCTGTCCAGTGACAAGGAACTGCCCTTGAAATGAACTGGTTTCTACCTAGTTAAGTGTATTTTTTATCTTTCTACTTTGTCCAGAAAAAATAGTTTGTTAGGTAGTTGATAACATTGTAAACTGTAGGGGAGGTGAAAAGGGTGTCAGTTGCACTAACATTGTTAGCAATGGGCCTGCTGTGGGTGATTCAAGCTGGTCTTATCTAGGAACTCTTTAAAATTAGTTAAAAGAGTTCTAGAAGTCCTCAATTTGAAGAAAAATGTAAGGATAAGCTCTGAAATAACTGAATGCCAAATTCTGAAATACTAGTATATGTAGACAATAGAAGAGAGAACCCATAAGAGTATGTTAATTTATACAGGGGACATAGTTTTAGTTATTGCTATCCACGGCAACAGCTAAAGTAGCCTTACAGCGTATAATAAACCATCCTCATACATTTATTCATTTTATTTTGTTCCAGTTTGTGTTGTAGGGAAAATATTTTGTTTATATATTTTTTTTTATTGGGAAACCTAATTGCATTAATAATGACAAACTCAAATATTGCTCCTACCAAATATGTTTGTTTTAAAGATGTAGCAGTTATCTACCCTGTGGTATTTCTGTCCCATTATGGGAACTCATATTGAAAGGGTAGTTAGTTGTCTCACATGCCATCTTCATTGTTTGTTAAAGTTGCTTGCTGCATTTACCAATTCTTTTGTCTCATTTCTTGCTATTCTTGCTATTTTCGGTAGTTGGTTAAATGATAGGTAGACCTAAATTATTACCTTTTTTACCTAGTTATGTGATATAGTACTTGTAAGGAACACATTTCTTCAAAATAAATATGAAGCTAGGGAACACTAGTGTGTTTGTGTATAGTTGTGTAAGTCATGTCACAGGTGTTGTCTATGATGTGATACCATGGTGCCTTTCTGTTCATATTTGAATGGTGAATGCAAACCAGTGTCATTACTGAAAATATTTATCAGTAATATTTAATGTTAAAACCACAATGTGTATGAAGGATTCTCATCGCTGTCACATTAAGAAGGTTGATTGTTGGGCTTTCTTTTCATTTAATACCTAGTTCCTTGTTTGTAGTAAATACAGTCAATAGTTACAATATTTTGTCTTTTGAATATTTTTATGTTTATTAAAGGAGATCAAAGGTGAGATTGCTTATCACCTTCCTGTAGAGCACATGTGGACAAAGTGATTTTGTGCGGCCCACGTAAGTCTTAGGAAAACCATATATATGCGGTATGTTAGCCTTTCCGCGGAGTACTTATTGCGGCCCATCAATTGTTTGCTCAAGATTCACCATATTTTCTGATGCTCGTTAATAAAAACTAAAGACAAATTTGAGCTTTGATATTTCTGAATAATACAGGCAACAAACAAAGTTGCACCTTAACAGATATCCTGTGGGCACTGGTGTCACCTGTGTAGGGGATGGGGGTATTTGTTCCCCATTCATGAGACCGGACCCCACCCCAAGTTGACTTCAGTAATAAAAAAAACGATAGTGTATGCCAAATAACAAATGTAATGTTTCTCTGACAACTCATTACTTTGGTCCCCCTCTGAAAAAAAAGCTTGCCAAAAATGTCCCCCAGGCCATTTACTAAAAGTCACAGGCCCACCAGGCAATTTTGGTGCCCACCCCTGATGTAGAGCATAGCAGAGACTAGCAGAGTTCCTGTGAATTTGATAAAATATGGCCAGGAAAATAATGGTAATAGAGAAATTAATTGCTCAATAATAATTACATAAAGTTTAAAATACAAAGGACACTTAAAGTAGCAAAAAGAAAGTTGTTTTGAAAAGGGAGGTGGGAGGGGTTTCTGTAATTTGCATAACTATGGTATGCTTGACCAGGCTTTATTAAAATTATAAGTGAAATTCTACAGGAAGACTTATTTGCTTCATTGGTCCGATGTCTTAGTGAAGATTACTAGCACTTCATTGAAAATAAATCAAAGAAACACATTTAGGTAACTAGGTGTTATATCTAATCTGAAATATTAAGTTCACTCTATCAATATCAGCCCAGCCATGCTGTCGAGTACACTTGAACAGAAAATGTGTTGTTCGTTTAAAATCGCAATACGCAAAACCGAACGGCATTTAACCTATGCTACACCACATTCCTAGCAGGTGTAGGAGATGTAAGTGCTGAATTAATTATTAACTGGGAATTTAATATATTTGGACAAAGAAACACTACATAACAATCATAGAGAACATAAAACTACTATTTTAGTAAATATGGGGAACGGGGATCTTGTTTAGTATGATATGAAACAACCAAAATATTTGAATTGGATTCTATCATCGGCACAGTAGACCTATTGTATATTTATTAGAAGTGTGTTGAAGTCCTCGAATTCCAGTAATAAGTCCTCAAATGATTATTAAATCTGACATAAGTGTTCAAGTCCTCGGTAGTCTATTCTTTTCAATATTTTATAGAAACTGGATTAGGTCCTCAAATTTCACAAATAACTTGATAACATTTCAAAACGTCCTTCGGTATTACTAAAATATGACCCTGTCATAAGTTGTAGACTGCATTGGTATAGAGATGTATTTAAGTCCTCGATTTGCAGCAAAGGGTTAACGTACCAGTAGTGAAGAACTGAATCTTTACTGAAGTCTGACACAGTGTTGAAGTGCTCTAGGCATTTGCTTAGTTTATACTGTCAAAGGATTATCTGTGATAGTATCTCATCAGAACCACTCGTGGGTTTGGCAACAACTTACATGTCACAGATTGTTATTCTGGTGTCCGAGAATTGCAGAGGGAAGCCTTGATCGAAATACAAATGTCATTCGGAACACTGAACCAACTCCCTATATGCTACTGGACATTTGATACTATTTCAAGCACTCGCCGGAAATGTACTGATTAATATGCAACTCATAAGTTTAGCATATTAGCTATAGTAGTTCAGCGTGAATGTTCCCCGTGAGCTTGTCGATACCCAGTACTGTGTGATAGTCCTCGCAATGTATCAAATACTTGACAGTATTAAAGTCCTCAAATTACTAGCAAAATATGGTATTGTGTTAAAGTCCTTGGTTGGGTATCATAACATGAGTTTGTGTTGATAGTCCTCGGTAAGATAGTATATTTCATATTGTGTAGATACAAATAAATCCACTTTTTTAAATAGCTCATAGATATCAACATCACCCCATCGTGATAAGTGTTACTTCTAATAGCTCTACCGTGGTTCTATGTCATGGCCCTCGGAAGACGGGTGGATTGACAACGTCCTCGATTGGAATAGCAAAGCACGCATGTATGTACGTGTGTGTGTTTGCGCGTGTCACTTTGAATAAACTCGATATCTCCAGAAGGAAAATTGGGACAAATCTCATGTTTGGTATGTTGAAGCTCCATATTGATTAGAATGAGTTTTTAGTTTTTGGTTTGTTGGAGGTTGTGATGTTCCTTGTCATAGTTCCTGGAGGACTGGAAGCTTAATTAAATTGTATTCATTCAGAGAAATACGACACGAACTCCATTGTCTGTATGATATAGTCTGTTTATTGAGTCTTAATCTCTGATTTTTATAAGTATATAAAAATGGGGCGGTATATCTGAATAGTAAACAATGACTGCTGGACATCACATATCTCCCTTGATTTTAAATAGGTAAACGTACGACTTCAACTATGTAGAACTGAATGAAATATTGTAATTGAATGTTACGGTATCATTTCTATGAACATTCCTACAATAAGTTCATGAAAACGATTTTTTTTTTCTAGTTTCAGGTGGACTTGAAGAAGTATAACAACTTAGAGGAGAATTATACTGTACCCACAGTGTTTGCATTAGGTTACGTCACACTAATTGTGTCTCTTTTCATGACCATAAAGGCGACACTGCCAGGACATTGATACCTCAATGGAAGCTAGAGGCTATTACATACTGATCTATTGTCTGTTACCAATTATAGCCAGGTATACACTGTGTGCTGCACGGGACATGCTCCACTGTATAAATACATACTGCATGATAGCACATATATACCGTTCAAGCATGCAAGGCAGTGCCAAAAAAGGAACTTATATAGTTGAAAACGAAAGGTTGAAACATTAGGGGAAATTTGCAATGAAATGTAAATGTAACTTGCTGTACATTTCATGCACCCTTTCTGAGAATATCATCAACTTTATTTTAAACATTTAATGTAATGTCATTGTTTTTCCAAATGAGATTTCAATGAAGTAAAGAGGGTAGCTGTTTTAACGTTAAGCAATTAAAAACATACTTTGTTCACTTTGGCTACTGGATTGTGGCTTCTATTGTATGTATTATGGTGTAACTGACAGACTGTGTGGCTTTCACTTAGTGAATTTTACGTTACGTCTTTCTTTGTGCTGTAATTGTTTGTGTATGTGGAAGAACCCACCCCCCCCC
>WXZC020000076.1:0-17330 GCA_011317855.2 Paelopatides confundens
AAAGTACAACAAGTATGGAGGTTAAGGGTCATTTATAGACAGTTATCAAAATGTGAGTACAATAAGCCTATCGCATGATATCACAATAAGGGTAAGCTTGGACTGATCTCATATTTAGTATAACGCTTATTTCGTATATAAATCCTATTCTGATGGAAGCCTAACTTGAATTTGAGTTCAGCAGAGAAATATTTCAACGTGTGAAAATGGTGTACTGTACACACCACATCCCAAATGGGAAAGCTTGGAAAGGTATCATATGTGGCATGTATCATGCATAACATCCAAGGCATCACAAACACACATATATATATATATATATACACACACACACATGCACGCATGCTGATAGCATCGGAACCCAAAACTTAAGAGTATTTTATAAAGAATGAAACTTGTTCAATCATGTGTATATCTTTACATATATGGTATTTGTTTGTTTCTTTCACAGGTGATTACATCTCTAGTTCTTGGGGTGAGCTAACTCTTTAGATTTCCTTTATCACCCAGTATATGTACTTTCCCATTTTCGTTATGACATATATATCAGGACCGCATGGGTGTATGATGCTGATAGCATCGGAACCAAAAACTTAGAGCAATATATAAAGAATAAAACTAGTTGAATTATGTATACTGCTTTAGATATAGATATTCACTCAGTATACAACTGACATATGATATTTGTTTGTTTTTACACAGGTTTTTATTTCTCTAGTTCTTCGGGTGAGCTAACTCTTTAGATTTCCTTTTTCACCCAGTATATATACCATCCCATTTTCGTTATGACTGACAATCGCCGGTGGGGCACATTCAACGACTATCATATATAGGCATTCTCTGATAACTCACTATCCGTAAATACAATGCTGCCTTTCTATTTAGTGACGTTGGAGTGCGAATATCGTTTACAGAAACATACTATTATATTCCTATTAACTAACAAAACGTAATCGCAACTGTCTCTTTAAAGACCGATTCACTTGTTGTGTTTCTTCAGTTGAATCCTATTTGACATTTGACCACAACTAACTAAGTAACTTCAACTGTGGTTCTTACGTATATAAATTGTATCCAAGATTCATTACATCCTGGTTTAATAAAGACTACGAGGAAAATTGTTTTAAAAATAATAGGACGTTTTATAGAATTTACCTCGAATTGCTCTATATATATTTCGGTTAGGTTATGTTAGGCTGGTTGTTTTGTTGTAATATGATTGTATTTGATAAGAGTTTTGTTATTGTAATTGTTGTGTCATCTTAGGCCGATGGTAGTTGTTTTGGGTCAGTGGCGTAGCTAGGATTTTTCAGCTAGCGGCCACTGTTCTAGACAGGCCCGGATTCAGGGAGTCTTAGGGAGTCCGCCCCATCCTACATGCCAACTCGTATTTTTTTGTGCAGCCTCTAACATGTAACATCTAACCTCGTCCATCTAATATTCTCACCCGCAATAGTCATGCTGCAAATAAAAAGTGCCTCATTTGGAATTATAAATCCACTTTGGAAATAAGGTACCTTTCAGTGACCCATACTCTAAATTGTCCACAATAAATGACGAAAATTAGCTAGATATTCGGTAGTTTTGGCTACATTTTAGAGCTGCCATTTGGAATTCAACTTCAAACGAACACTACCCCACCGGGCTGGGAACCAGACGCGGGTTATATGGGCATATAACATATAACATGCCACGGCCTATGGCATCTATTATTTTCACCATTGTCACCGGCAATAGTAACACATCAGTAGAATGTTATATGAAATATGTTGTCAAATACGTACCAGAGGACGTCACACAACCTATACCCCACCAATAGAGAGTCGCAAAGTTCACATCGGCACCAAAGATAACAGCAACGATTTTCTGATATCACAAATTATTTACATGTATCTGCAATCATTTGATGATATCATCAAATGAATTGCTAATATCATCAAATGAATTGGTTTATCAGCAAATAATCGCACATATAGCATATCATTCCTCAATTCACGAATACAAAGTAAACCGGCTTACCATACACGTTTCTTATAAACACGATATATCCAGAAGAGAAGCGTGGTCAAACCTCATATTGTGTATGTAGTCTTGATAACAGTCATAAACGTCAATGTCCCAATAGAGTGTGAGGAAAATTGTGAGATAATTAAATACCACTGATAGAAAAAGGAGTTCTTCAGAAGATGGATACTTCTTGATAGCTGTGTTGAAACATACAGTACCACGGGCTTGGTGGAGACATTCTGGATTAATATTAACGCCACCAGCTGCCGCATGATACCTGTAATATCAGTCAATATTGAATATTCTGATCCGTACGCTTAATGTAATATAAATGGTATGTAGTGTTCAATAACAAATATATGTTCCTGGAAAGTTTTTGTTACCACAGAAACATAACTAAGCTACTAAGTATGGGAAATGTTTTGTCTTTTATAAATTACTTATCATTCAATATATACGACATTTAATACTTTTATTTCGCTCTTTCCTTTACACAGAAAATTGAGAGGAAAATCAACACAGGAAACAGTAATATTCCTGAACATTTACACAGAGCAAGTTATAAGCGTCCAATTTCTTTCAACAATGGATCACCTGTTTTACACTTCAAAAGGGGATATGTAGTATACGTAGGCATGAATAGTTAATTCATTTTCATTAAGTATTACATTATTACACTTTTTCCTTACATTATAACCATTTGCATTTGTTGCATATAACATGATAATTTTGTATATTAATGGTTTCATTACAATAATATAATTGTATATATACACAGTCGATATCATATTGATATTATTTACAAACTTCACAAATGTCCATGCATCCATATAATGTATAATGTGTCAGTCTGTTTAAAGAACATGAGATCAAACACGTATATAGATATCCAATAACATACTGACATTCATCTTGCTGTCGCAGGCCACCAACCAGTTCTCTCCTCACACTGTGTATCTTTAAATATTTCTTTTTGTCCGAAAATCATTTCAAGGCCACATTTTTTTCACATTTTTAAGTTTATATTATATCAGTAAAAGAGTGACATATTTGGCTAAATCCATTTGAGGGATAACGATTGCGTGTGTATGTTTATGTGTGGAAGTATTTCAGGTATTCTAACAGATGACATTCTGGTTAGATTAAAAGAAAATGTCATCCGTTTTACTGGTGTTTATGCAAGACAAATCGGCGTATGTGTACATGTATGACATATATGTACCTCACCCCATGGGTTGCACACTAAACCAGACAGCTTGGTTGAACATCATACTTGGTGTCCGTATTGAGTAGAAAATCCATATTGAATTGATATATTTCAAATATCATTTAAAGTCAACAAAATGAAAGTAATAAAACAAGGTAACCCAAAGGCACTGTGTAGTTTGGTTAACATTCATACTTATCATATATGTTTATAATGAATACAATAACCTTATTATGTTTGGCGAAGATAACGTGAGGTCAACATATGTCAAACTCTTTTTATGGAGGCCACATATCAGTTGATATTGTAAACAAGATAACACAAACGTCATATGTTGGATGAATGACATCGATGTCCCCTCTATGATCGAATGAGTAATGTAAGATTTGTCAACATTCTCCGTGTCACTCCCCATCCCCATTTCCCATAAGTACTTGCACACGTTACCTATCGGATTTTGGATGGGATTAAATGTTCACCGAGATGTACTCATGAATGTGATATCTAGATAAGCATCGTAGCTTGTAGAAGGACCTTTCTGATTTTCTCTTTTGTTAATGGTTAAATATATTTGAAAATGTTGTACCCAAGACGAACGTATTGGGCTGATAGAGGCAAGGAATCACTAACTATGTTGGCTCTTTATTTTCTATAATGTAAATGTTTTGGTGCTGGTAAAATACAAGCTAATAATGAATGTCAGAATTATGTGAGTGTCCGATCAAGATGTAATAGTAAGTAATGTTAGAAGAAACAAAGAAAACTTCTTTGGCCTATGCTGGTACGTTATTGACAGCTGGCATGGATTTTTTTGGTTGAAGTAAGTTCAACATTTTCATCTCAGTTAAGGGTGTTACTGTTAAGATGGTACATATATGGGTTAGGTTTCCGATTCTCTGTACAGTATAGTATATTACTCTCCATAATTAGTGTAGCTATTCCGGGAGGGTATCGTTACTAGTTCACGGTGACGTTGGCCCACTTTTTCTTACGATAAGCCATGGAAGACACCATTGCGGCACTAGCTCAGTAGATCTGGATTGCATTAAACTAATACTTTCTTGACTGCACATACACACTGTGTCTCATTAGTGTGTTTACGAATGAACGGTGTGATGTTTGTACATTCTAGCTTGCAATATATACTAAATTCACACAGTTCAATAACATATAATTAACAGAGCTATACGACATAATGTGGAAACAATATTGCTTTTGTGTGGGCTAGTAGCTAGAGCACCCGCCTTACAACCGATATGTTGTTCAACTCATTGGCAGTTTATGCTGAATACTTTAAAGTTGTACCTCCGCGTCTTGATTGTTCTTCAACATTAAAAGAGTAGGGTAAGCTAAGTTCCCTGTGCCGTGCGTAAAACAAGTGTCAGTAAAAAAGTTAATTATATTGTTTCTTGTGTAATATGTTAGAGGTTTGTTTTGTGGGCAGGCCCGGTCTTTGGAGGTAGCTCTATTAGCGGTAAAAGGTGACATCATGAGGAGTCGATCCAGAATGATGAAATGCATGTCTTTATTGATATTGATCTTGCCGTAGGGCAATTAATCATCCAACATTTATTGCCCATCCGATCTTGTTAACTGTTTTCTTGTACGTGAAGTTCACGGCATGGTGCCTTAAACGTCATAACTTGTAACGCTTCAGAATACACTGCGTGTGAGATATAATGTGCCAACGACTTGGCATGTCAAACATAAGGCTCAGGTAGTGACTTATACAGTATTTATATGTGCGTCTATTACATGAGATGGCCTGCTTGTGCTATTGCGATTATGATGGTGGACTCTGGTCGGCCGTGTGTGTCTATAAAAATGGCATGAAGGAACCTCAAATGATTCCTGTAGGAATTCTGAAAATTGCACAAGGTTCATTCAAAAGGTACTTGATAACTGGTTGGATCATGTGTCGATATGTTTGTGAATGATGCTCACATTTAAAAGCAGGGTTTCTTAATAGTGTACAAATACATAATTATTTCATTCACGTTCAAGAATCCTTCATTTGCATTCATATACATACAATAATCATGATTCCTTTATTCACATACTGGTATCATTCATATACGTGCATGAATCATTTATGTATACAAGGATACTTAAATGCATGCAGGAATCATGTATAATAAATATTCTCTATATACCAGTATCATTCATATATATATATATATATCAATCCACACAGTGACATCTTTTTTGATATATAAAGGGATCCGTATATGTATCATCTATACACATAATAATACGCCCCGTGTGTATGCATGAATCCAGGAATCCAGGAATCCACATGTATCCTTGTAGGAATCCGTCATTCACATACAAAAAATCCTGCAAAAACCTGTTTGAAATACATCCTGCATGAATTGTGCACGATTGTCACCAAATCTCACCCTGCAAGGATTTATTGCATGGTTTGAGATATCATGCATGGAAATACACAGGATTTAACATGATTTTTGGGGGATCCTATGAAATTTTGCAGGATTGAGAATATTAATATTAAAATATTACTACATGATTTTTAGAGATTAACATTTTGCAGATTGAACAAGAATGTAGCAATATTCTTACATGGTTTTTGGGAGATCTTCCACGAAATATACAGTATTTCCTAGAGATCCTGCATGGAATTTGCACGATTGATCAGGATTATCCAGCAGGATTCCTACAATACATTTTAAATCTAAATGCTAAAAAAGCACGTCCAATCTAGATCCGTATAATAAAATTGGGATTCCAAAAAGTGTTTACAAAATGTAAACCGACCTAATTAGGCATGCATACTGTATATGCAAATTAGCTTTTATTTGAATATATATTTTTTTTCCATTTTTTATTTTGTTAATATTTGTATTATTCTTTGGATTGGATATGTGTATGAGCTCTACTCGTATATGTTGTATTGAGAAAGAGCAAATAAACACTCTCATTTGATAAAAATATGATGCTTTTCTGCTAATTTTGTTTTGGGTTATGCGAAGTGTCCATGTTACTAAACAAAATAACTAATTGTAACAAATAAGTATGGTACATTTGTCAATAAGAAGCTATATATTGGTCATTAATAGAACTAGCCAAATGTAGATCTGACCTAATACTGGTGGTGACAACTGGGACCTAATACTGGTGACAAATGACCAATTGACTCGGAACATTTGACTTCCATTTGAGTTATCACTCTGGTGGCTGATAATTCTGGTACAGTGATGCATACGTGGGTCACATAATTATGTGTCAATGAATAATAAGTACATGATAACTACAAAAATAAGTAGCCCTTACATTGCTTTCTCGAAAGTGTGAAACATCGTCTAAAGTATCCACAGAGAGGTTGATAGAGGTGATCTGGAAATTCTCCCATGTGCACCATTCGTTCACTGACAAATGACTATCTTAGTTCCCTCAGCTGGGGTCCAAGTTTCAAATGTGCTGTCAACACCTTTGTAGAGCCTGCACATAGAACAAAAAGAAACTTGTAAAGCTATGTTCTTGGAAGATTATCTTATAATACTACTTGACTCGTTCTTAAAACCAAAAATGCAAAATGGATCGTCGTCGATATTCTTTTAGCTAGACAAAATATTCATTAACATATGGCAAGCATATTTTCGCTTAGTATGGGTAACCCTTCTCAATGTCAGGGATACAGATAAAATGAGCGGAAGATATTTTATCCTTAAATTTTGTCCCAGACATCCATCTGACCATCGTACCATTTCATTCTAACCACCTTAAATCATATTATTTAACAGACCCAGTTCCACTACCATACACCATAACACTCCACTCCCATTTCTACATTTTCTAAAAGCTTAGCACAAAAGGGAAAAGCCTCTTCTTTACACCACTAACATTTAAAGTTACTGTTTGAGCAGAGTTTACCTTTGATACCACTACACCTCTTGTGAACCCAAAGATTACAGAAGCTACAAAAAATGGAGTTGCTACCAACACCACTCATACATATATAAATGTCCTTTCTAACAATGTGTCCATACAGTACCATCTAAGCCTACCTCCCTATATAGTCTATGATACTGTCAATGCCCAGTCGGTCCCTCATCACAGCAGAATATGTTATATAAGATATATCTTAGGGTAGTTAAGAGTGAGTATGTTATAGCTATCAGAGGGTAGCTAAGAGTGTGGTATAGCTATCTCCAGTAGCTAAGAGAGAGTATAGTATGGCTATCATAGGGTAGCTAAGAGTGTGGTATAGCTATCTACAGTAGCTAATAATGAATGTGGTATAGCTATCTGAGGGTAGCTAAGAGTGTGGTATATCTATCTACAGTAGATAAGAATGAGTGTGGTATCGCTATCAGAAGGTAGCTAAGAGTGTGGTATAGCTATCTACAGTAGAAAATAATGAGTGTGGCATAGCTATTAGAGGGTAGCCAAGCGTGTGGTATAGCTATCTACAGTAGGTATCTAAGAGTGAGTATGTTATATCTATCACAGGGTAGCTAAGAGTGTGGTATAGCTATATACAGTAGCTAAGAGTGAGTATGTTATATATATCACATGGTAGCTAAGAGTGTGGTATAGATATATACAGTAGCTAGGAATGAGTGTGGTATAGCTAGTAGAGGGTAGCTAAGAGTGTGGTATATATATCTACAGTAGCTAAGAATGAGTGTGGTATAACTATCAGAAGGTAGCTAATAGTGTGGTATAGCTATCTACAGTAGCTAAGAATGAGTGTGGTATAGCTATCAGAAGGTAGCTAATAGTGTGGTATAGCTAATAATGAGTGTGGCATAGCTATCAGAGGGTAGATAAGAGTGTGGTATAGCTATATACAGTAGCTAAGAGTGACTTTGCACCTTTTGAAGTAAATTTATATCCACAATTTTTTAATTAGTAAAAATATCCAAATACGTACTGACGTATGCCTATATGTACTTTGTTGGGTTACTGTGTGTACAGAGTGTAGAAGTATTTTCCGTTAAACCCATAACAGAGGCGTGTATCTGCCTTTTTTAGGGGCGCAATTGTTGTGGTTTTGCATCTTGGAGGAGGGGTGTAAGGGGAGACCCTCTTTCAGAATTTTGTTTTTATGTAAGGGAGCTTAGATGCGAAATGGTGCTATCATTTGCATCTTTTGAGATATAGTTATGTTCTACACATTTTCTTTTCTTCGTAGAAAAATATACATTATGGGGAAATACGCAAATACAGAGGGGGTAGTGGCCTTTGAAAAGATGGTGTATGTAAGGGGATTATATACAAAATGGTGATAACCTTTGCATCTTTTGAAGTATATTTATGTTCTACACTAGTAAAATTATCTTGGGAAAATTAGCAAATAAGGAGGGGCTCTTGAGGACCCATCCACCCCTCCCTTAACTTATAGAATAAAAGTAACCGTAACTGGTGTCATATTAGGTTTGTGTTGATATCATTCAGTTATTAATTTAGGAATAAATGACAAAGCCCTAACTTGGCGTTTTTGTTATCACTTTGCTCGATGTTGCAGTCCAAATATACATTATGACGCTAGGATGGGTCATATGTATTATCAGCTAACCTAGTCTATGCATCAGACTTCAGTACTGACCAACGCTTTTTCATTTATCCCATATATACTCGAAAAACATCACCATACCAGCCAGACCTTGGTGTTGTGGTTACTCTGTTTAAGTGACGGTAAGATATGAAAGAAGAAGCCTGCGTAAAATATGTGGATTTTACATTGCGGAAAGGCCCATCGGTGCTAAAGCATATCACATGATACTTCTGAATGATGTTGTGTGGCTATGGGGCTAGTGGCGTATACGTAGAATTTCAGAGGTGGTGGTCAACATCAAGTTCCACCGACAAATTTAGTTATAGGTAGTGAACCTTGGGGGTTGGGTGTAAAGAGAGGGGACCCATACCCTTTGATAATCATTTGCAGAATTAAGGGTGCCTAGATGCGAAATTGCACTACCTTTCCTACCCCATTCCACATCAAAATTTTCTCCTCGAATTTGAATGTACTGGAAATTTGAACTTGACGAGAAGTGGGAGACGTTTCTACAATAACCCCATATCCCCTCTGCTGTGATACTGTTTTGCAAAATTAAGGGTGATTATATTTTTTTAAATGGTGCTACGTCGGCGCACCCTCATCACATATTTTCTCCTTGAATTTGGATGAATTTGAAAGTCGAACTGTGTGAGAAGTGGTGGGGACATGCCTCCCGCCCAGATATCCCATCCTCCTTTTAGACTTATTTTTACAGAATGAAGGGTGCTTAGATGCAAAATTACGCTACATCGACTCTCTACACTCCCCACATTTCTCCTCGCATTTTGACGAATTGATAGGCTTACATCGAACTTGGTGAAAAGTGGGGTGTCATCCAAGCCAACTCCACGTGATTTTCCCGAAATGCATTGTTGTTACGTAGTTGCAGCGCCAGTACGAGCTGTGGTGGCACCAATTGTGGGGGGTTGGAATCCTCCAGTTAGTATGATTTCTCATCCCCTATACAGTTGGCTTCAGTGAAAAAATAAGTATGTGCGTTTAAAATATTTTCAAAGTTATACTTAATATTTTGTTCTGTGTGATGTTACACGCACTTAAATTTTGCCATATGAAAAATGTAAAAAAAAGTTTTTTTGTGAACTATTTGTGGCTGTCATATACCAGGTAATCGTATCTAAATGTGTAGGATTGTCCTCCCTCCCAAGTGTCTGCATACCCTCTATTTGCCTCTTACTTTGGAAATCCTGGTTCCGCCGCTGGACCTAACCTAGGTCTATGCCTAGGTAAGGTCATTAAAAGGAAATTTGACTATGCGTATTCGCTATAAACGGAAACTCTAAAAGCAAGGAAACCACCAAATTATATTTAAACCTCTCTGATATAACATATATTATTAAAGGTATTTAAAGTGCACCTAACAAGTTCAGACATTACCCATGAGAATCGAATTGGAATCAATATTATCCAGTATATCAAAAACCATACAATGGGGATGCACTACACCAGGCAACATAAAATACAAAGTTTTCCCGAACCACCTATCGCCGGCCCATTGGGCTGTATTTAAAAAGATGCAAATTATAGCACCGTTTTGCATCTAAGAACCCTTACAAGAACAAATAAGGTCACATATCACCCCTCTCCTTTATGGGCAAAGCTTCCTAAAATTTAACAAGTTTGTTTTACTGAAAATGAAAAATTGTACAACACAAATATATTTTTCGCGCGTGTATAAATTACACTATGAACAGCGCCGCTAAAAACAACGTGAATTTTCAACAACAGCCTTAATTTCAACAACGGCATAACATCACAGCAACGGAAGTTCTCGACGACAACAACGGTAGATTCAGCAACGGTAGATTCAGCAACGGTATTTCAGACATTTTGCTTTTCAACAATATCATCAAAGTGTACAGCAACATATTACGAAGCAACAACATATATTGCAACAACAACTTTATTTTAGACAACTAAAAATGATTGCCTTATTGACGTTCTATTCTCCAACTCGGAAATAATTTGTTGTTGTCTAAATGAAATCAAGTAAATCAAACATCAACCTAAATTTAAACAACAGCCTAAATTTAGATAAACGATTTTCTTTCGACAAACGTTTAAATTTCAACAGCACGTTGAGATTATACAACAATAGCTTATTTTGGACAACATCATCAAAGTGAGAAAAAATAACAACATAACGAGACAACAGCATATATTTGAACAACACCTTTACACTTTCCCTGATATTAATCATACGTTTACTCTGAACAGATTGGGTTTTAACTTGTGGACAAATGATGCTAATTAACGTTGGCTCAAGAGCACCGGAAGGAGTTTCAGATCGACGGGACAAGACTGAAGACGGAACTTTTCTTATCGTGTCCTGACGGAGGGGTCAAAAAGTAATTTTATTTAAAAAATAATAAAGGTCCGTATATGCAATCTCGTGCTATATTTTGTAATTTGTGAAGTAAAATTTATGTTGAAGAGTGTCATTTTTAGGTTAATGATTATCACTGTGATTATCCACGACGAGGGAACAAAAAGGTGTTTCCCCATGAAATGTGGAGAGGGAGGGTGGGGTGGGAGACTGAAGCATACTTAGAACGTACTTGGAACAAGCATTATACTAAATAAACTTAAAGACAGAGATTAAGGGGAAACACATTGTGTGCGCACATACAATGTCTTCAAGATTCAAAGGTTGTACCTAAAAAGGTTATCATTATTTTCCCCACTCTCCCAAATTATAGATTACTATAAATTACTGGATGGCCCCAAAAGAACTTTCCTAAAAAAAGTAATTGTTTAAATTAGACGGATATTTCAGTCACTGAAGCTAAAATGCTCAGAGGATGGCTGCAGTATGAGATGTATATGTTTGATCATGGGTGACCATTTCTGGATATTCTAGCATATTTAGGTGCAATACTGAGGACCTTGGAATGTTTGTTATTATACCTTGAAATACTCTAGAATCGAGATCAACTTCCCTACAATTAGACTGACATAAATCCATAGCTCGTAAACTTTATTTATTGCCTCGAACCCCGAACTTTTCAGTGTGAATTTTCTCAAAATATGACTGTGTTACGAATTATGCAAATCTAAATCGAGGGTAGGGATGATTTAGAAATCGCGTGAATAAAATTGGTCGTTGTATGTGCGGTTAAGTTGATGGTAAGGACGCTTGATCAAAAAATAAATCAATACGATTGACCAAATTATTAGTGGGGCATGTACCCCGCCTGTTCTGACGTCCTTGCTGTTTGGATGTGGGTCTAATATTAAATACATATATAGCATTTTTCCTAACTCCAATACTACAGTATGGATACATTATTATAATTACATTCTGTGTTCGTTGATAGTTGATATTTCTTCAATGTTACCAGAAGTAGCTATTGAATTCGGGACCAACCGATTCAACGCCAGAATCATGAATTTCCGATGTTAAACCTTTGTAATAATTTTAAATGATCAATTATTGTTAAGGTTTTATATTGCGATTTTACCCTGCGATACAGCCTTTCAATTTCCGAGCTTCTGAAGTGGCCCGGAATAGATATTTAAAGCAGAAATGATCTTGGTTTCTGTTTTTCCTTAATTGTGACTATTAAAATACGAAACCCCATTGAATGACATTGCTTCCTTTCTCCATTTTAATTGATCTTCGTAAAATATCTTTCTCAAAATATCGCCATATCACTATACAGAAGACGATTATTCAAGGTGTATCACAACACCAGTCTCCAAAACAACCCGTAGTCTTGTGGTGAATTGACATTCCACTCAAAAACAAATGGACCGATTAAGATACCACACATTCCTGTAGCCTTTAACTAATTTGCTATTTAAACGGTTTCGCATCGTATTGTACTTTAGCCATGTGGGTGTCATAGACGGGGTTGCATGTATATGCAGTTAGCGACTTTGTACCTACTGCCGTATTGCTTGGTGTTCGGCGTTAAAGCATCGGAGTAGGATGTGCTGGCCAGCGTTACTTGAGTGTCCACGGTGCGTAATAGGCAATTGTGCCAGTATGCTGGCCAGCGTTACTTGAGTGTCCACGGGGCGTAATAGGCAATAGTGCCAGTATGGGGACAAAGTTAGCGACTTAGCCACGTGAAAGCATGACTCCATATTTAGTGTGTAAAACTCAGTATTCTTACCTATAGGGGAATATGTCAACGAAACTGTTGTCACTATCATAGACCTGTCTCATTTTGGAGATTTGAACGCTCGTGACAACAGCTTGTGATTCAATTAGCCAATCACAGCGACAAACCTGTACACGGTCGCTGTGTGTACTATATTCCAACCTCGTGTTTGTAAATACTTAATTGTATCCCTATAATCTAACAATGACTATCCAAGTGGTGACCACTTATGACATTCATACCCACAATATCAATTGTGTTCTGGATTTTAGGTAAACCGAGATAGCAAATGACCCCATCATTTTTTGCAGGGTACACGAACAATAACGTATATAAGTGTATTTACCTATGGCTAGTCTATACTAATTAATCTTATTTATGTGCATAGAAACAAGTTAATAGTTTAAAAGTTACACGTTATAATGTATGTTTTTGCCGTAATGTAAGAAACTCACTGACTACTTTAGCATGGACCCCTTATAATATAATAAAATATAGTCTTGTACTGAATATTCATATGTTTTGTCTAGTATATATTGATTGGATTTATAACTACGACGGTTTTATTAACGGCCTGTATGGCTTCAACGCGTGCATTGAGAAATGATGAAAATAGAGATGAAAAATGAGGCAAAACTGTTCAATATGTAAATCATTGCCACTTCGTTTTATTATCAGCTTTACTCCATATCCTGTATTTCGCTGGTTAATCGTTAATCACTGTACGCTAGAGATACCGACTGTGTAGCGTAGTGGTTAGAGCATCCATCTTGCAGCCGGGAGGGTGGGAGTTAGACTCCTGGTCGAGTCATTGCCAAGACTTTAAAAAGGGACCTACTTCTGGGTGCTCAGCTTTACAGTATCAGAGTGGGGGCCAGTTTAGGTGTCTGTATATGTAAAATTCCACCCGACGTGAAGTGTTAAGTTACAAGCCACTTCAGCTTCCCACATGTATATGTGGCATCTTAGTTCCTTAAAATAACTGAAACTATAACTTATATACCACTTGTTTAACATTCTAGTCTACTATAGGTCTGCCAGTCATTCGCTAGTAACCGTATACTAAATTAATTAGTTAACTAGGTACACCCGCTCTTCATCTACAATTGTTAGGCTAACGAAAGTCATCAACCGCCTATCACCACAGTAGCCCACCAAAAGGCCCGGTTCAAACGCGTTTAGCCCTTACCATAGCAACACAATGAGATAGTAATTTGGTCTGTCCTGATCTGCTTTGCCGCGACGTGTGTTATTTTCCTGCTACATCCAACCATAGTTTCACTTAGGTTGGATACGGAATTAGCATTTAACATTAATACCACCAAACAGCCAACATATACAAATTACCACTATTTCTATCATATAGTTGCTAGCCAAACCTACGGGTCTTACTGTGCACACTATTTAGCGTCGACGGCCCTTTTTATTCTCTGGTTACGAGTGACATAGCACACTGCGGTAGTGGCAATGCTATTCACCTGCTTGTAAACATGGTATCTCAAAAAGGGAATCTTGGACAAACTTCATGCACCATATTGAGTAGAAGAGACATGTTTTCTTTGGGAGAGGTGAAAGGTCGAAGCACTTATCTTAAGAAGGGACGCTTGGACATATGGCATACTTTGTGTGTACATGACCCACATTTGTTGTCAAACTTGATTTCAACGCCGGTCTCATAGTAATATCGGTCCTATGTCTCACGGACTACTTAAACTGAACATTTGTCAGGATAATCAATCCGACCTCGGGAATATTAGTCATATGGACTACTTTTACTGACAAAACCCTCATTAGTAATACTAGTCCTATCTATGTAACGAAACCACTGGCGGTGGTTATCGTCGATCACTCAAACGTTTGTTGGTGAAGTGACAAGAAAGTTAATTTATGGCCCAGTTATGAATTTTCCGAAATTTATTCCTTCACTGAACTGCACTTAAATGCGGGAGTATATTATCCCGTTGACACATCTATCGCGTTTGACGACCGAAACTATATGTTAGAAGACCTTTTCCCCAATTACGTATTGTCGCAAGTCAGATTTCATTAAGAAGAACTCCACAGTGCTAGCTTCTGCTAGAATCAAATGCGGTCGACGGCCGTCTTGTGGGAGGGTCTATGGAATGTGTTTGCACAATTAAAGGTGCTTATATGTCAATTTATGCTACCTTTTGCACCTTTGGGTTTCTGTGTAGAAGACATTATATTATGTTGAACCCAGAACAGAGACGTGTACCGAACTTGTGTAAATAAGGAGGCCTGTGAGAAACCTTTGTTCGTGTAAAGGTGCTTAGACGTAACATTATGTTATCATTTGCATCATTTGAAATACATCAACAATGTTGTATTTTTTAGTGAAAACTATATACATTTTTGAAAAAAATCCAATAGGGGAGCACGCTTGTTTCCCCCGCCCCGTATATATGCCACTGATGATGCGTTCCTGAATTAAACTTTGTTTCATCTTTTCTCGTCCTTGCTTGTCATACAAACCTTTTTCCTAGCTGTTGTAATGGTGTTCGTTTGACGTCAGTGATGACGCGATGACGTCAGTGCCATATTTTCTGAGATTGTGTGTATCGATTATAATATAGACCTATAATATGGTTTATGTCAATCATGCCTCTGACATTTGCATTGAGGTTCTCATATTGTAATGCACTGAATGAAACAGGACATTGGAAAATATTTCTTTTTAAAATTTATTTTTAACATTAATAACGATATAACATCCGTCCAAGGACGAGATTCTGATAATCAGCACGACATTATAAATATAAAATCCTAAAGCAAACTACAATACGAAAAGAAGTTCTTCAAAGTCCATGACAAGTTGGCAACAATATATTGTGTAGAATCGGCAATTGTAAAATATGAAATCGTGTGTACATGAAATTTATGTATCGGATACTATATGGATATTTCTTTATAAAACCTTTAAAATCATTTAAAGCTACATCAAACTAAACAATAATACAATTTAAAAAATGAACTAAACGGAGTGGTATTTTGTCTCCGTTGAAACGATAAACAGAGGGAGTCACTAATGTCCGGCGACTGATGAAGGAGGGTTTGGGGCTTGGTGTTGAAATTTGTCCTCAACCAAAATCTGTTTTAAGTTTCTGATGTCAATTATAGGACCAATAACTATATTTCTCTTAGGTTTATTTATGAAATATTACAACAGTTCTTTTTGAAACCTTTTTTCGTTGAGTCATTTATGAATATCGTCCTCACTGAACCCAGTCATTATAGTATACATTGGTTTGTGGTTTAGCTAAGTTTATTTCAATTGGAATACACACATGCATTCTCAATACACATGCACACAATACTGTAATATTATAATAATGACAATCATATGTCAGATTTCAGATTTATTTCTTCCTTTTGCTGTAATAATTATTTACAGAATATACACAGGAATGTTAGTTTACAAAAAAAAAACATTATATAATGAATATTTTAAAAAGAAAATGAAATGAAGACTGGCCAGAAATAATAAACTTTTACTGATCTGGTCCCCGAAAAATGAATAACAGCAAAATATAAATAAAATAACCCGATCAAGCTGATGAGCTTTTCTAGCCTGGTCCTTATATCTACAGGATTTTAATAATAACAAAAACACATGTTTTACACAGGGTGGGAGGACTCCATTTTTATTTCTTTTGTACTAATCCGCTTTACCCTAACCTTAACAATAACATCAACAATGTATTCATTTCGAGGACTTGGTCATTCTTTTGAAATGATGACCGAGGACTCAAACCCTGTGCAAGACAAACTCACACAATACACAGAATAAAACAAAGCACAGAACACACACACACACATATACATAAGTAACTAAATACATATGTTAGGTCGACAATTAATTTGAAGATAACAATATAGTGTAATGTCTGTCTAAAGCTAGTTGAAAAAGTTATGCTAGAATTGCTACTGTGAAATATCATAACATATAATATATCTCTAAATACTTCTTAAAGAGATTCGCATTAGGAGCGTTCCTTATTGCCATATTACGTGAGTTCCGGAATGATACTCCATTACTTCTCACTTAGACGTGCGCAAAGACAGTCCTGGTGTATGGTTGGAGAAGAGTATATCTTCTCCTGGTGTAGGATAGAAGGCGAATTACTTCAAAAACATAGTCAG
The DNA here is from genome assembly GCA_011317855.2 of Paelopatides confundens. Classification (NCBI taxonomy): domain Eukaryota; kingdom Metazoa; phylum Echinodermata; class Holothuroidea; order Aspidochirotida; family Synallactidae; genus Paelopatides; species Paelopatides confundens. Next base: position 17,021 of record WXZC020000076.1, read on the forward strand.
AAGGGAGCTGGCTATTGCTATGTCTATATAAGAAAATACCTAACTGGTGTAGTGGTCTTTTAAAGTAAGTATATTATAACGATGAAATAGGGCAAGTGCATTGGTATCCATGATGAAGTATTTGAAATTATTCGAATAGCTCTCTTTTGAATAATATACAATATGTCAATATATGTGGGTAACGAATTACCCCATAATAAGGTGCGGTAAAATTAACGCATTATAAATAGTTAGTAATGTTCGATTAGGAATGTAATATTTTAATCTACTCATAATACCAACAATTTTAGAGACGGACTTAGTCACATTG
>WXZC020000077.1:0-17304 GCA_011317855.2 Paelopatides confundens
CAAGTAATGGTCCGTTTCGGAATTAAGGGTCATTTGGGCCCATTGTTAGAAAACATGCAAAATACTGCTCCTATGGTTTTGTATGGATTTTTGCAATAAATACTCAAATTATTGTCCAGTAGTGGTCCACTTGAGGTGTTTGGGAATTAAGAGCCATTTGGGCCCATTGTTAGAAATCATGCAAAATGCTGCTCCTATGGTCTTACATGGATTTTTGCAACAAATGGTCAAATTATTGACAAATAGTGGTCCGTTTGGGAATTAAGGATCATTTGGACCCATTGTTAGAAAACATGCAAAATACTGCCCCTCTGGTCTTGCATGGATTTTGCAACAAATGCTCAAATTATTGACAAGTAATGGTCCGTTTCGGAATTAAGGGTCATTTGGGCCCATTGTTAGAAAACATGCAAAATACTGCTCCTATGGTCTTGCATGGATTTTGCAACAAATGCTCAAATTATTGTCAAGTAGTGGTCAATTTGGTGTGTTTGGGAATTAAGGGCAATTTGGGCCCATTGTTAGAAAACATTCAAAATGCCGCTCCTGTGGTCTTGCCTGGAAGCTAGTAGTCTTTACAAATTACAGTATCCAAACATTTCAGGTCACATCAACTATAGTGCATTCAGTAAGTAGTTGATGACATCCATGGTATGAGCACCTACACCATTGGTGCTCTAGTTTAGTTGATGTCAATGGTCATTTGGAGTCAACATTAGTCCTGCACCATTGGTGCTCTATTTTTATATTGTATACACGATTACTCAATATTTTCAGTTTGGACAAACTTCATATTTGGTATGTAGGTTCACCATAGTGAGCATAGGAACCCTGTAATTTTGTTCAGGGCAATGGTCATCAGAGGGCAAGACCTGAAAAAAACTTTTAAACAAGATAATTCATATTTGGTATGTAGGTTCACCATATAGTGGGTACATGACTCCAATTTGTTGTGGGGGTCAACAGGTCAAATCATGAAAACCTTGTAAACATACATGATAACTCCAAAAGTTCAGCTTGCTGAAACTATTTGGCATGCAGGTTGAGTCAGCAAAAAAACCGTATTTTTTTGTGGAGGTCAAATGTCAACAGATATCAACATTTGAAAACTTTGTTGAGATGATAACTACAAAAGTATAGTTTGGGCAAACTTGATTAATATGTAGGTTGAACTTAGTGAATACCAGTACCTTATTATGTATTTATATTGAAACTTTGTGATCACAGCTAGGTCCCTATTGGATTGGTGGAGACCAAAGTTTATTTACAGTAAACAGTCAAATGCTAAGCACGTTATTTTATAGTCTAAGTTTGTTGAATATACAAAGGGAACTTTAGGTTTGTGGGATATATTTTGTAAGTATATAATCTTCTTGGTGAGTATAATATCTGCATATATCTCCATGTGTTGGTGGAGGTCATTAAACCCTGTAAACATGATAATCTCTAGCTGGGCAGTTTTGTTGAACCTGGAATAATATATCCTTTAAGATCCTCTTGGTTTTGGTTGAGGTCAAATGTCATTTCAGGTTAACAGTGTGATAAAACCTATCGGACAAAATTTTCAGAAGGGTAGCTTCGTTGGATCTCATACGTTGTAAATGTATATATAATCTCGAGATCTGTGTAGATTTTGGTGAAGGTCAAAGGTCAAAGTCACATCAGTCCTAAAGTACAGATTTGGTAAACCTCATATATTCCCCTTTGTGAGTATAATAATGATATTGTTTTGGTTAAGGTTAAAGGTCAATAGAGGTTAGTCATAAAACATTGGAAACACGATATCTCTGGAAAGGCAGTTTTTGGTGAAGATCTCCCTGTAGTAAGTACACAAATTTATTGATTTCGGTAGTAAAACATCACTTGATGTCAACAAAGATTTATCTACCAAACTAAATTAAATGTAGGCACGGAATTACTCCACCAATATATTACTCCACCTCTATATACTTCCTTACAGATTCATGGAACCAATTCAGATACCTCAGCGCTGATGACATTATTAGACTGCTCCCCGAAGCACTTCCAGAATGGTGGTCTAGTAGTGATTACAACGCTGGAGACTGGTTCCCATCATCTGAGGGCCAACCAAATGTAGATTGGATACAACTAATTTGGCAGTTCATCTCTACTGAGCAAATAAATTTGCTTGAAATACAAGGTCTGAAACTTTTTCCTGTAACTGAGTTGACAATAGAACCTATCAAGATGATGACTGTGATGAAAAGCTCCAAGATAATCAAACAACCCAATGATGATGAGTTACCTCACAATTTTTCAAAAATACGAAATGCTTTAATCACTCTTGGTGTAACGATATGTACACTTCCTGCATGTGTCAGTTGCTACCATCAAATTTGGGAACAATCTTTCGTACATAGCTTTAATCCTAGAGGAATTCTGAAAGTTCTTCATTTGATTGGATCTCGATTGATCAAGGAAGCATGTCTTTCAGATAGTAGAATTCAAGAAATATTTGTGTCTACATTGTTGCCATATATTATGGGAGCAACACTTTCTCCTGCAGATAAAATGTTTCTAAAACGATTACCACTCTTTTATGATTTTGACGAACAAATTTCATCTGAGCATCCTAACAAACTGATATCCCTTGATGAGAGTCTGTTGATTATTAATACCAACACGAAGAATGATATGCCAAACATCAAACTGTGCACATCATGTATACAAATATCAAACGAAGATGTGCTTTATCTTGTGCGAAAACTTGATTATGAACCAAAATCCTTTGAGGACCTATTACGATTCACTTTACAAAATGCCAAAGGAAACAAATATTCTCGTTATGAAATACAAGAGTTATTTAACTGGGTCAAAGTCAAGTACAGCCAAATTAAAAATATAGATAATGTTTGTCACCTACTTAAAGACATTAAATTTGTCCCTAATGAAAACAACGTGCTGAAAAAGCCGAATGAAGTATTTGATACGTCTGATAAGCTGATCAAGTTATTAGTACTTCAAAAGGATGTTTTGCCACTAGACAGTTTCTTCCAAGACTGGGGGAACATTCTGAAGAACCTAGGACTGAAGACTCGAAGGGACATACAAATTGATCAGGTGAGGAAAACTGCGCAAAATATTATTAACAGCAAAGACATAAATCAAGCAGATGCGCTTCGAGAGTACCTATGTACCTTTCCAGAGTGTCTTTCAAAAGATAGACGTTTTTGCAAATTCATCAAAAGTGTCCCTTTCGTGTCCTGTCTAAAACGTCCTCCAGCTTTCTACCCAAGGAGTATTCCCTTCTTTGGTGCCTGTGCGTCCTTGTCAAAACCAAATGAGGTTGTAATCTACACTGAGAGGACATGCCATTTAGTAGGTGCTGTGGTACCACTTGTCAAAACTATTTCCGAGAAAAGAGTAATTGACCTTCTTGGCTTGCAAATGGAACCAGCTATTGAGCATGTTTTGGAGCAACTTCAAAAATGTGTGTCAGTTCCTGTGAATAAATGTCCAATAACTACGCTACATCACATTTATAGTTTTCTCAATGATAAAGTATATATCAACAAGAAGATTGTTGAGGAACTTCCAGAGAAGTGGATCTATGTTGAAGATCAATTTGTGGAATCAAAAAGAGTGTATCGTGAAAGAGGGATAGGAACACTTGACCTTAGACCGTTTCTTTGCCCCATACCAAGAGAAATGAGGAAGTATGATTTGTTACTCTCAGCAGCAGGAATTCCAACCAAAGTTGACACAGACACTAATCTTCTCATACAGGTCCTGCACGAACTAAGAGACACGAATTGCAACTATACAATTGCCCCAACAAGACAACTGGCAATATCGATGGACATTTTAAGAAGGTTGTTAGAACTTCCAGACAATATACTGGAAGATGACGATGTCCAGCAGCAACTACTGATTCCAAGTAGATGTAATCCAATCAAATTTTTACCCCCTGATCAGATATGTTATTGTGATGCCGACTGGATGAGACATGGATTGACTACCGATGATCTGCAAGTTGAAGATGATGAAGACCCAATATACATAGTCCATGATGGCTTGTCTTCCTCTATGGCAGAAAGGTTGGGTGCTGTACCGCTAAGCAAGCGGCTAGCAGGTGCAGACGAGATTGGGGGCATCATACAAACTGGACAGTTTGAAGCATTGACGCTCAGGTTAAAAAATATTCTCAGAAATGGTTACCAACCTGAAGCTATTCCTAAAGAGATGATACAAAACGCAGAAGATGCAGGTGCCTCAGAAGTAAAGTTCTTACTGGATCTGAGGAGCAACAAGGATAACATGGAAAGACTGCTGGATCCGGCAATGAAAGATGTCCAGGGACCAGCTTTGTGGGTATACAACGATGCTGTCTTCACTGATAAGGATATCATCAACATCACAAAACTTGGTGGTGGTACAAAAAGTGAAGATGCCTCCAAAATTGGACAGTTTGGATTAGGTTTCAATGCTGTTTATCACATAACGGATGTACCAAGTTTTGTAACAAAGAATATCATCACCTTTTTTGATCCACACAGAAGTTATCTTAAGCGCCATATCCGAGGTGATGGAAGCGGTATCCAGTTGAATTTCATGTCAAGTCATTCAAGAATCCGTAGATTTCGAGATCAGTTCTTGCCATACGATGGGATATTTGGTTGCCAAATTTGTGGAGATGAGGGCAGTAAACCGGAGATATTTAATGGTACTGTTTTTAGGCTTCCCTTGAGAAATAAGAGTTGTGCTAGAAGGAGTGACATTTGTCCACAGAACTACTGTGAAGAAAACATGAAGCCACTTGTTAAATCTCTTTGTAATTCAGCTGTTAACATGCTGCTTTTTACAGAAAAGGTTTCATCTATTTCTGTATATCTCTGGGAAGACAATGCAACGAAACAATCTCTCTTGTATAAGGTAGAAAGGAAGACCGTTCCAAGCAGCAATTCCTTTAAAGATCTCGTTCATAGATCCATGGTAAAACATCAAGACCTGCCACCAGATGCGGTAATTGAGATGGAGTTTTCAAGTACTTGGAGTGACACAGGCATGGCTTATCTTGAATTAGATATAACCAAATATCAGGCAGAAGAGAAGTGGATAAAGGTTGTCAGTACTGGGAATGGTCAAGCTCATCGATTGTGTACTAGTCAGCTTGGCAAATCATCTGGGCTGCTACCATGTGGAGGTGTTGCATGGAGTCCAACTTTGCAGATCGCTGGTAATGTGTTTTGCTTCCTTCCCCTTACAGTTCCTTCCAGTTGCCTACCCGTTTGCATCAATGGTGCATTTGCTGTTTCTGAAGATCGCAGACATTTATGGAGGACTACACATTCTCTGGAAGGTGATTCTGCCAATTTTAAGGCTAAATGGAATAATGCTCTCTGTGAAGATGTTGTGGTCAGTGCATATGTAAGGCTTGTTCAAGAAATGAAGAGACAAGAGTATAGACCAGTTCATGACAATCCATTCCTCCTCTGGCCAAATTCTGATGATACTTCAAGTAATGGTGACTATGGAAAAGTGTTGACAGGGTTTTACAAAGGCGTATCTAACGGACTATGTGGAGGAAAACCACCTAAGATTTTCTTCAAAGATAATTGCCTTCTTTCTATTGAAGAAGTAGCATTTGGGGAGGAGTCCATACAGTTGAATCGAACAATGTTTCCTGTTTTTGAAAAAGTAGTTGAAACACTGACTAATAAGATTGTTCTCGAGCTTCCATCATGGGTGAAAAGTGGTTTTATGAAGTCAAAATGTGGCCGTATTTTACAAGAGCGTACTTATTCATGGGTTAGCTTTTTTGAGGTTCTTGTCTTTCCAAACCTCAATGGCTTATCAGCTAATGATATCAAAGAGCTTAGTAGTTTTGCGCTTTCACTTCGTAATACATCAGTTCTTGATTTAATGAAGAAATACCCATGCATACCGTGTGTTTGCTCTGATGGTTTCATCCGCAAAACTCCATCTGCACTGCTAGATCCAAACACTTTCAAAGACATATTTTCTAATGACGAAGAAGTGTTTCCTGATCCTTCCTTCCTGCGTCGCTTAGATAAGTTCCAAATGGAAACCATACGTGAAATTGGATGTATGAGGAAAGATCTTAGCTGTGAAGAAGTATTAGACAGAGCCACTACTGTTCAAATGCTCTGGAAAAGTGACAAAACAATGGCAATGAAACGTGCAAATGCTATTCTGAAATATTTAGGTGGCAAGCTAAAAAGCTCTGGTTTTGAGCACAAATGTGGTAGTTTGCAAAGTGACCTACAACAAATTGCATTCCTGCCTGCAGTGCGAGGTGACGAGGGTGAAGTTCTTAAGAGTGCCACAAATATCTATCCGTCTGATAAGAAAGAATTGGTTGGAGAAATATGCTTCATCCTTTCTGAAAAATCACCTTCTTTCAAGATTTCTTCTGCAGTTAGTACTTTCCTTGAGATAAAGAATAAGGAAGTTAACTTTAAAGATGTACGTAACAATGTACACAAATTGCAAAGTTTGAACAGTCAAGGTGATCTCCGGGATCTGCAAGGCCAATGGATGTCACTTTATAAGTACCTTCAAGAGCAATTGCAAGTCCCTGAGGTATTAACATTTATCCGTGGTGAGAAGTGTTTCCTCATTAACGGTGCATTTGTTGAAGCACGCAGGCTTTCAAGGACCAGTGAACCCTTTCCACCTTATCTATATCAGGCTCCCTTTAAATTAAAACAGTTTGATAAATTGTTGGATGCTGCTGGTGTAAGAATAAAATTTGGAGCCAGTGATTTTATTAATGCTCTACATTGCTTGAAAAAAGATAGAAATGAAAAGGCATTGGAAGACGATTTGCTCGGCTCAGTTCTTACTAAGGTAATCAAACCTCTGTTTGATATAAACAAAGAGCTACCCATAGAGTCGAAAGCTGATATACCACTTCCTGATTCGTTTAAAGTTTTGCAACCGAGTGGATCTCTATGCTTCTGTGACTTAGAACAATTTCAACATCTGATTCGCGACCATATGTACCAAATCTCACATAGGGAGATTCCCTTAGCACATGCAAAGGCATTAGGAGTAAAGGATGTTCGGGAGCAAATGCTCAATAGTTATTCACATACTCTACCAGGATTAGGCAGGGGTCTTGGTGAGAACTTTGGCCAACAGGAAAAACTGGTTAAGCGCATCAAAAGGATCATGGAAGGATACCCATGCGATTTTGGTATTCTTAAAGAACTTGTTCAAAATGCCGATGATGCCAAGGCAACAGTAGTTCATTTCGTCTTGGATTATAGAAAGCATCCAGAGGACCGCCTTTTTTACAATAAAATGAGAGACCTTCAGGGACCAGCCTTACTTGCTTACAATGACAGGCCATTTTCAGATGAAGACATTGAAGGTATTCAAAAACTGGGAGAGGGAAGCAAAGTTGATGCAACTGATAAGACTGGAAGGTATGGAGTTGGTTTTAATGTCGTATATCACCTTACTGACTGTCCGATGTTTCTTTCTCAGAAAAAAACATTGTGTATATTTGATCCTACATTGAAATTTATCAGTGATGCGACTACCAACAGTCCAGGAAGGATGTTTCGACCTGTTGATCAACTTATGATTGATTCATATGCAGATATCTTCAACTGCTTTCTGTCATTTAAGGATGTATTTTCTTTAGAAGATGGGTCGCTGTTTCGGTTTCCACTACGTAAATACGATTCAGACTTGGGTAGACGAAAGTCTGTGACAGATATTGAGGCTCTGTTCGATCAATTCAGGGAAGAAATTTTTGATTCACTGCTGTTTTTGAAAAGTGTACAAGAGATTTCCATTTCCATTTGTGAAGCACAAACAGGAAAAATAACATCTACGTACACAGTTAGAGCCGAATTTTCACCAAATTTGATTCTTGAACGTGAACAGTTCTTCCTTAAAATGTCACAAGTTGTGAGTCTTGACATAGTTGTCAATGACCTGCAATATGTTACAACCATAAAGGACAATATTGGATATGAGGAAGACTGGTTGATACATCAACGTGTTGGAATAAATAACAGAAATGATATCCCAAGTTCTGTACAGCATGCAAATTCCTTCTCGGATTTGAAGTTGATTCCTAAAGGAGGTGTGGCGGCTAGACTGGATTCTACAAATATTCTAAAAACAGCTAGAGTGATAAATTCAAAGTGTTTCTGCTTTTTACCGCTCCCAGTATTTACCAATTTACCTGTACACATTGACGGATATTTTGCATTAGGACACGAGGCACGTCGAAATCTCTGGAAGGCACCGATAGGAGATGCAAGAAGTGACTGGAATTACTTACTGGCCAAAGATGTAATTGCTTGTTCCTATGTGCTTGTCATTGCGAGACTAAAACATGATATCACATATTCCTATGAACAGGGTATTAGCCTGAAAGATCTGAAAAATAAACTTGTATACTATCACTCTATGTTTCCTGTGTATCCACGAAATGAAGAAGGCCATCGAAGAAGCGCCTTGGAGGAAATTTGCCATGCATTTTATCGACAGATTGCCATCGAAGAATGTAACTTATTTCCTGTGGTTTTTGGGGATAATCTACAGTGGTGTAGCTGTATGCCTCTTGCCAAACAGAAAGGATTTTTTTATAATACAATTGGTCAATTTGATAGGCTAGACCTTCGCCAACTCTTACTAAATCTCAGCTTTCCAATTTTGGAATCGCCCTTGGTAATTTGTAATGCAATGAAGATTGCACTAACAGGGCAAGACGAAATGGCAGTCTTGGAAATAAGTCCGGAGTATGTATTAAACTTTATGAAAACAGACGCAAAGAAAGCAGGCCTTCCAAATCATCTGAAGAATACTGTTATTGGCAATACTTATCATCTGTCACTTCTTTTAGATTACATTTTATTAAAGCCCAAAGTTGATTTGAGTGGTCTTCCATTACTTCTCACAAATGATGGTGTATTGCGAGAATTTAAAAAGGAAAGTCCTGTTTTTCACAGTTCCTTTTATTCTCTTTTACCAAAGTGCTCTAATGAGTTTCTCCATAAACGCTACTTGGATGTAATCTCTGCATCGGATGAGTGCTTCCAAATGCTTCAGCTTACAGACTTGGTTGATCGATTGCAAACTTACTTGCCAAAGGCAAAGTTCTGTCAAGATCAATACATACTGCGAGATGCCAAGTTACCTACCAGAGATTGGTTGCAAACGTTGTGGTCTTTTCTAAGTATAACAATTAAACAAGGGTCCACACATGAATACTTAGTTGAACATTTAACAAACTGGTGCATTTTCCCCGCACGTAGCAAAACACAATCATTTTTGGTTCCAATGAAGTTTGCAAAAACTGTTCTTTCCAACAAAGACACTACATTCCACACCAACATGAACAGAATCTTGAAAGAAATGGACTGTCCATTCGTTGACAACAATGCATTGGATAATTGTGAGAATTGCATTCAGTTTTCAAGTGAGTTGGATAACATGGGTGACATCCTCCAAGTCTTAGATAGGCAATTGCGTGTCAACACACATTGTTTTGAAAACGTGGGAGAAGGAGATCATGAATCCATTCTACATTACTTTAGCTCTGGTATTGTGTCCCTGTCAGAAGAAAGTTGTGATATAATTCGACGCTTACCATGCTTTGAGAATATCAGTGGGAACCACATGGCACTTTCAACGAAAGCCTATGTAGTCTCAATGACTGATATTCCAGAAAAAGACCAAGATAAGTGGGTTCCTCGGTGTCAGTACCTCCTCCTGAAAAAATGGAAAATCCCAGAGCAAGTGATTTTAGCCCTAGTAATCAAGGAATTAAGTGACAAAGAACTCTACCAGAATTTTGTGTTGCCATATTTTGAAGACTTTTCTTTAGAAGCACGGTGGGATCATCTTGAAACGCTAATGAAAATGGTCCGTACAGACGAAGACCCAGATCATGTGGTAGATTCCCTTAAGTTATCGTCAACCCCTCTGGTCACACACAAGGATGGAACTCTTAAATGTGCAACATTTTTCCACGATGACGAAAATGCTGTATTTAGGGAAATGTCGTCAGAGGACAAATTCCCCCCTAAGCACCCTGTAAAGGAACGACAACACCATTGGCTGCACTTTCTAAGAAAAATTGGTTTGCAAACTGAAGTCGATAGAACGCAATTTGAGAATTATCTTACAATTGTTAGAAATGACGACAATAGTACTCATACACGAGAGGAGATTCTGGTAACATATCTTTTTCATTCTCATCATCTTCATGTGGAAGCATGGTTTCAGAAAGTCGCAAAAATCCCATTTATTACAGCAGTAAAGGTCGATGATAAACATTCTGAACTACACAAACAATGTGAAACGACGAAGGTGGCTTTGTCAGCTGTGTCAGAAGCACATCGTAACATCATATGGTCGATAGAACCTCTGCTTCCTGCATGGATAAAATATTCTTCATGTGAAACATGTCAGGACTTTCTAACAGAGATAATGTCTAAGACAAGGGAACCAACTATTAATCAGGTCCTTCTTCATACACAAAAATTGTTCGCTGTTCTCAAGTCTAACGAAAAAACTAAACACACCAAACCCCCGGCTGCAATAACACATGAACGTTTGGTCAATGACATTATCTATGAGATACTGGGCTTCTTGACAAAGAACTGCCTGCGAGCTCAAACATGTGGAAACTGTGCAGACAAAAGTGATTGTTGTGATAATTGCCAAATGGTTAGTACATCTTTGGAAGACGTTGCAATAGTTCCGATGGGAGATGGGGTGTGCTTCAATGCGAAAAGATTGACAAAGCGTTTACCGACCAATGGAAATGACAAACTATTTCTATTTTTGAGGGAAATACCAGAATTTCTCATACCTCACAAAAGCTTGTTGAACTGCCTAGGAGCAACAGAATTTCCCTCATTACTTCAGTATGCAAGTGCTCTACAGCTGATTGCAAAAGAGAAAGACAACCTAAAAAGGAATACACCTTTGGCTTTAGCTGCAAAACAAGCTATGAATGGATTTTTTATTTGCCTTTTGGAGGCAGAAGATAAAGAATTGAAAACGGTAACAGCGCTCTTTTTATTAACCACTGACAATAAGAGGCCAATAGTTGAAAGTAATTGCATTTATTACAATGACGAACCTACATTTGCTAAGCGTCTTGGTAGATTTCAACATCCAATCATGCGGCAACTAAACTCGATTGAGGGAAAGGTAAAAACCAGCTTGAAGGAATGTCTTAACAAGTTAGGACCATTAAAGCCAAAGTTTATCAGTGAACATGTCACAGAGATTGAAATTCCATCTACTCTGGACCGTTATAATAATATAGGGTATAACTGTACTTGTCAACTCGCTGCACAGTTAAGAATGGTTTTGGCTTGGCCTTCTTTTGTGACCGCGTTGAAGTGCATCATGACCAACGAAGGGGTAACAGACCTCTCTGTGTACGAGGAGGCTTTTCGGACATCATTTAAGATTTGTTGTCTATCAAATATCCATACTAAGCTGCATCTGATAGACGGAGGAGTGATTGAGGACAGTCGAGCAGACAATGGTACACTATTTGAGAGAAGTGAGGAACAAGAAGTGATCATTTATTTATCACACAATGCAAAATCAGCGCTTATTCACATCCAGATTGCTGAAAGGTTCTTTCGCTTTTTCCAAATGACTGTGGGGAAAACAAGGAGTTTTGAAGCCATTTTGAAAGCCGAAACCGAAAGAGAAATGTTTGAAAACCTCGCTATGCTAAGATTGAAAATAACGGACAGTGATTTGGAAGAATCATTTCTTGCTCCAGTGCTTGGATCAGATATTGAGGATGATGTTATTTGCCTGCTTGAACAGAATCCAATGACACACTTCAACTCGGAAGAATACGTTGGATACAATAAGGCAGAAAGTCTTAAGGAACATTTCGTGCATGCAAAGGTTATCCACAGAGTAGACATGGTGACCACAGCAGAAGACCAAAGCTGCTGGCAGTATGCCGTCAGGTATATTATTGACATTGGTGAGGAGATAGAGGTGGCTGCAATATGGTTGTATAATTTCCCCCGCCCTGATGATCCCACTATTATTCCGGGAGTGGTATTGTCTAGTAGCACATCCGTAGAGGTACATCCCAACGATGGAACTGCTACACGTCCAACACCTCGTTTTGATGAATTCAATGACTTAGATAAAACAAAACGAGAAATAACAGAAATAATCGAAGCTCTTTGGAAAGAGGAATCTAATATTAAAACAACGGGGCTGAGAAGGCTGATGCGACAGTGGCACCCAGACAAATACAAGCCAGACCAAAAATGGTTTGCAGAAGAAGTGTTTAAGCACATACAACAAGAGATAGAAAAGCTTGAGAAAGGCATTCCGTCAGGAGTAGATAGTGCTGATGACATTTGGAATTGGGCACGGCGGAATAATTTTGAACAAAATCGATACTGGAAGAATCATGAAAACAGATACGGACGTAGGCGATCTAGAGGGTCTCGAGGAAGATCTCGTGATTGGCGTCAGTGGCATTCCGGAAGCTATTTTTCTCCACCGTCATTTCGAAAAGATAATGATGATGCCATAAGGTGGCAGAGACAAGCTCGTATCGATTTGGAAGCAGCTTCATCATTATTTAAAGGTGACTTATCATATTTTCAGTGGACGAGTAGTCTTTGTTTCTACGCTGTCGAAAAATCTGTGAGGGCAGCCCAGCTTGTTTGTGGGTGCAATATTAATGAAAAACATACAATAATGGATGCAGCAATATCACTCGAAAAACATTTGAATATTACTCCTCTTGTATCAAAAGTAGTGCAAATCGTCAAAAAGAATGATCACTATCCCAACAATTGTTCCCTTCCAAAAATACCACATGAAATGTATACTAAAGCTCAAGCAATGGAAGCAACGGTCTTAGCATGTGACGTGCTTAGAACAGTCGATGCTTATTTAGAAGGTATATGCTAGCCAATTCATCTTTTAAATCTAGTACACATTTATGATTGTTTGGATTGATTATAAGTTTGATGGGACAATTTGTATCAGTTGATCTTCACACTATGCACCCAGTATACAATTTCATTGCAACTATTATCGCAAATAATTGTCAAAAATAGTTGAAAGTGATGTTACGTGTAGATTAAGCAAAGTAATCTCTAAAAGTTTCTTGTAAAATATTTGAGCAATTTTTTGAATTTTTCATATGGCTTCATTTGTTTTGTGGTTGTATTGTTTATTGTGATATTGTCCGAATACTGTACAATAAAACTCCAATTAACTGACGGAACCACCGTTTATCCGATTTGGCCAATTTGTACATTTTCGCAACAGTAGGTCTAACACAGTTTTGGTGTCTTTTAAAATTGTTAGCAGCCTATATTACAATACATTTACCTAAAATATATATAAAAACATTTTCAAAACAGTCTTTCCTATGCATTCACATTTAATGCGAATAACAATCACCAGCCATTGACTGTGTTACGCTACATTGCAGTACGTTCTGGATGTTACAGAAAAATAGGAATTTGGTAAAGACTCAAATGAACAATTTAAAGGTTGGAAACATTATTTTGTCACCTTACAACACTCCATACAAAATAAATTACACATGAACACCAAAAAACAACAATGTAATCCACAGTATTGGGCATCATTCAGCATATTAATTAATGTATACAAATTACACCTTGTTTCTAATTTCTTGCTTACCCAAATTACCTCCGGTCCCGCACAGTCCCAATTAACAGGGTCTTACCGTATTGTAGAACGATTGAACCCAGTGATAAGCATTTTATAATTTTAATAATTCTAAAAGTGAACAAAGCTGTAATCATATTTTTCAATCATATCCACATTTCAAGAAAATACAGTCGAATTAGATACACCACAATGATTGATGTGGGTGCCTGAATTCACGTCGATAGGGGCGTGCCATTTATTAATAATATCCAAATATGACTAACAAACGCTTTATTAATTGCACCTTGATTAGTTGTTTTGAACCTCAATTACATTTAACAACTATAGGTCAACAAAATAGTTTACTTCCTTCTAGTCACGTATGGTATATGTGGCACTGTACTGGAATGGACGAGAGTAGTATATTAAAGCAATAAGCAAACTTAGCTGCTATGTGATCCTCCTTATTAGAAAATGACTTCATTAGACAGAATGCTCTTTCCCTGTAGTAAGTATTCCATTTTAATAATGAGGAAGGTTTGTGTTTGGAAGGGGAACTGAGTAATGTGAATAATAATTGTGATGTTACCTTGTGCAGTTCCTCTCCTCTGTTATACTATTTTCAGACATTACAGTTTTGTTACAGTAATAATTACATCGTCAAGTTGTGTTGTTTATTATTGCCTACAGACAGATAGCGGTGAACCATTTGATTATTCGTTGTGATAAACATGACTATGATATTAACTGTATTATATTTTTTTTTCTGTGAGCACATTTAGTATTTTACTGCCTTTTTCTCTGATGTGGAAGTATGAATAGTATATATGTACCGTATATAAAATAAATGCTTGAAGACCTGACAGCTTTTCACTTGTAGTTTGTTCTTATATTCATCATGTTTTACCTTATTTGAATGTAACTTATCTCATTGTCTCCTACATTCCTGTGAATTTAAATAAATTGATTTTTACTCTTTATGTCAAACATATATATATATATAAAGGGCATACACCCAAATTGAGTTCGCCTCATTAGTTTTAAAGTACTGGACAGAAGTTTATGTACATATGTGGTACAGGTGTCCACACAAACAAACATATTTTTCACTATTCTTTTCATATTGCCAATATATTTAACCTACATAAAGTTGTTTTTGCTGTTAATATTACAGACTGTATACAGACAATATTGAAGGCACACACTGGCAAAGACGATGCAGTGGGACCATGATTTTGAATTATGGAATTAATTGTAACATGCAATATAGTTACGATAATCTACACAAATATTTTGTAAAGTAAGTCATTGTAATCCCGACTGGAAATATATATATTAGGTCGTCAAAATGATTAATTTCTAATAATTCATGCACTTAGTTGTTTTAAAAGTTATATTATATAAATGCAGGTAACATGTAATTGAGTAATTTTCTTTCAATTTAATCGTTTGCAATGATGAGTGACCACTTTACAAGTATATTTAAAAATCACTTTTTATGATAATCATGATAACATTTTGTAAATATTAATTAACTTTATATACATCGGACACATTTATGCACTGGTGATCTCAGAGATTGCCAGCTTGATCACTTTCACTTTGTCTCATTCGATGAATATTACATTTGGAAAGTAAATATCATGGAGTCCTCAGAAGCAGACCTGACGTGCAACTCGGTACTGGAGTGTATTGATGGGTGGTTTTGTTTACTCATGTTGGGGGTTACACACTGGTGTGTATGTTTTGCAACCGCCCCCGTCAAGAAGAAAGAACCTAAATTTATCTCTAATACGTTGTAAATATACCTTTTTGTATGCCATGGGAAGCAATCTAGTTTAATTTTCTAACTTTTGAATGACAGGCAACTGGTATATGTAGCGATGTAAACCAGTGGATGATTGCCAATCCATTTTTGTAAAAGATATTTTAGATTTTTGATAAGTTTAAAGAAAAGAGAAACGTAATGATAATACATTGTTTTATATATTACCTATGATAGACATTATACACATATTGGACGGAGCTTCATAAAAGTAGTTGGGTGTTCATGTTTTCAGTGAAGTCAATTTTAAAAATGAATACTAAGCAGGGCAGGTATTGTCAACGATGGAGAGATATGTTCCTAATAACACATCAATTAAGCAATATTTACAATCAAAGAATCGCATAAAAGCATAAATACCATAAATAACATGAACATTATATTATTACAACATTGACACTGAATTATGTTTAACAATTTAATAGTAATGAAAGGAGATATTGTTTTTGCCATGCTTGCTTCATTTTTATTATAGTTTCATTTCATTTTTCTAAGGGAAGGTAATAAAGCGGCTTACAGCTATGAGGCATATATGTATGTTTTAAAAGGTTTTTTCATTACTGATGCCTGTGTTTTAGTGGAGTAGGCCTAAATAATATTTTATTATGGATGAGCAACATAATATATAGTGCATTTTGTCAATTTTATAAATAATCGTCAATAAACCATTACTGATATAGATAGTAGATTTAGTAGATATGTAAATTGAAATTTACAATGTATGATATTCAAAGACCTCCCTTTTAAATAAATATAAACATGAATCAGGTAATACTTAACGATAATTTAAGTATATGTCGCTTTTATCAATTTCAATTCGTTTCATTTCGTGTTTCCTAGCGTATACAGTAGAGTAAATACTAACATATATATTAAGCAACTTACAATGTATATAACATATATGACTGTCACAAATTCTTTCATTAAAGTAGTTGTCATTGGTGTTATTGAGTATTAATCATATTTCAGCATGGATAGAGCAGCTTCGTTGAAGCTGTTTTCGATAAATAAAGTGAGCATTTTGTAATTTAATTTGTGTTGTCAAGAAAAGTCAACTTCATGAGTGACTTTAGTACATAGAGTAATACAGTTGTCAGTTGTTCTTGACAATATATGGTATTTAAAGGCTTTTCGTTGAAATAAATATAACCCTACATTACGTAATAATTTTAAGGTTTATTTAAGAATATTTTTGCTTTCATCATCTTCGCCTCATTTTACCTTGTCTGGAATATGCAGTAGAATAAACAGAATATGTAAACATATTACAACTATTAAAGTGTGTATGATTGTCATCAATGATTTACAAGAATAGCATCAAGCCCACTTAGTGAATGGCTACGGGGTGAGGATTAACAAAAAACCATGATCTTAAATTAACCTCGTTAACCTCGTGCTATGTGGTGTATACGTATCCCCATTGTGAAATGGTTTTACTTTTTTTGTGGTAATAGCAGACTGGGAGCCCAGAGAGTTTGTTCAAGTGAAGACAGAGAGATAAATGGTTTGGATTATGTTAGTATGTGGAAAACATCCTGTATTGATGTCGTGTCACGCCCTAGCTGTAGCGATGACAGCAACTTTTGCTTGTACGGGGCCAAAAACAGCAACAGACAAGGATGAAGCTATACCTTAAAACGACTATTCATACACAATGAATCACTGATAACGGCAACTTTTGCCTGTATGGGGCCATCCAAATTATGTTAATCATGCACATAGAAAGAGGTAAGTTTGATTTTTAACTCACATGCCAGTATGGCCAGTGAGTTTTTGTAATCGAGAGGCTGGAAATGTCGTCAACAGTTGTAAAATGCTCCCATTTGTTCATCTTGAGCATGATGTCGTCA
>WXZC020000078.1:0-17226 GCA_011317855.2 Paelopatides confundens
TTTACAACTGTTGACGACATTTCCAGCCTCTTGATTACAAGAACTCACTGGCCATACTGGCCTGTGAGTTAATAATGACATCCTACCTGCTCTTTCCAAATCATCTTTTATTTGATCCCAGACGCTCTCTACTTTCATGCAGCTAAAACACCAGTCTCCAGTCAGGAGAAGTAAGAAAGGCTTAGAGTAACTCTCCGGTAAGATCTGAGATTGAAGCTTCCGTAAATTGATTCTAGATGACTGTGACCTTTGACCTCCACCAGAGGAAAACCTGAAGGAGTAGCTTCCCCCTCCAGGAAACTGGAAACCACGGAACATGTCATTTCCTCTTTGCCCCTGACCTTCGTTTTCATCGACGTAGCCATGCCGGTCATATTGTGAACGCCTGTCTTCATCGGAAAGGATCTGGAGTGTAATCAATATGAAATCACTTTGCTGAATAGATTTGCTCTCATCAAAATATTAAAATCAATGGTATTCTTTTGAAACCAAAAGCAAATATGAATACTTGCCACGACAATGGCTGTCACATTTTTAACCTGTCATTGTTTTAACCAAGAATGTTGGAGTGAGTGGGGCTACAGAAGCAGGCCAGAAGTTTTCCCCTACCTCATATCAATAATATTAATTACTAGAGTACCGAAGGTACAAACTTCACAGGCATCAAATGAGTTGTCTAATTGCACTATAGAAGCATAAAAGTGGTGGCTTTGATGGTGAAAATGAAGTCCTGTGTGGAATTAAGTAGCTTTTTATCTGTCATTAAGTTTTGAACCTGAAACGATATGGGGGCTTTATTAATGTGGGGCCTGTAAATCTTGGTCATTGGTTGATTAGGAGAAAATATCCTGAAGACATTAAAGTGCATAATTTCTCACAAGCAGTGGGTTCTTTGATCTTATATATATACGTAATAGGACACTGCATATGTAATAGAAAACAACAACAGATGGATACAACATTTATAATTTTCTGATCTTCTGCTTAGCATATATTTAATATACTTTAGGCTGAAACGATAAAAGAATAGAGGAAAGTTTCTTCTTTTTGCTCTTTATTTAAAAACATGACAAGAAAGACATATGAATACAAAACTAAATTGAAAAGTGAAGGATAAATGTATTAATGGTATGAAAGAATTATTTACAAAAGATGAAAATTTAAATAAAATGAAAGAAGTAAATGTGTAAGAGGGTGGTTTGAGCAAAACATATGCTCCATAGTCGAGTATAAACATTTTCGAACCTAGTTTGCTCTGCAATTAACAGGGACAACAAAAATGTCACAGAATTGGATGCATAGGCTCACTTATGGAAATACCTCTGATATAAGCTATGAACATGTACTATGAAAGTATAATAGGCTTTCCTAACTGTTTGTCTTCCAAACAACATCTGGTGTGACATATTAATGAAACAAAATATATATTAACTTTGTTAGGTTGCTTTAAGTGGTGGTAATTAAAGAAATGAAGAAATGAAGAAATACTCAGGTTTACCTTCATTTTTTCCAGCCCTTCGAACCACCCCCAAAAAAAAAACAACAGAGCAACTTTCACAAGTATTCGTTTTGAGTTAAGTCTAAATGAAGAGTAGAAATGATTACACTTATAATTATTTAATAATATATGTTCCTGAAAGTTATGAGTGAAATAAGTAGATATGCTCTTGTTTGAAAAATAGAAGCTTCTATAAAATTTGATATCATGAATAATACTCTTATGGTCAAGGAACATGGACTCATTACCATAATTCTTTGACAAGTAAAAAGAATAATATTAAAAACATTTGAAAGAAGCATGAAAGTAAGATAGTAATAAAGATATTTATCATATGAAGGCATCAATTGGAGAGGGATGGATATTTTAATGGCATACAACTGGATCGTTGAAAATGGTTTTCATTAGATGTTGTTATTATTAATGTATCTGGCAATGATACAGTGAATATCACATCAGTACAAGAGAACATTCCCTTCCAACTGGAATAATATGACTTGGTTTGTAGTCTATATAAGGAGGACCCTATATACTATACTTTAGCATGTTAAAATTTCTTTGAATTGTGATAATTGTTGACCTCAAATTACAATCACCAAAAACAACAGGGTTATAGAACTTCATTCATATGAGGCACCACTGCAGACCCCAAGTGACAATTGACCACCACCAAAACAATAGGTGTGTAGAATTCAGCTCAAGTCTGAAATCTGTCAATGAGATATGGTTAATGTAAAAGTTGAGAGGGCCTGACATTTCGATCCTGGCAGGATCTTCTTCAGAGGTAGACTGACAAAAAACAGAGAACAATGTTACATATAAACAAAATGACAAACATATATAGGTAAACTGAGACTCTGTACCATTGTCGCATTTTAGCGACGAAGAAATAGTGCACAGAGATCCCAATGTCGCATTTATGCGACTTACGTCATGGTCTGAGATTTTGCTTATTTTATATAATTGTATCACCCCCTCTATTTGAAAGTAGTAGAAAGTGATACTGCACAAAATTCCCATTCAAACGGTATATTGAAAATTACATTGAAAATTTTTGTGCTAAAGTTTTTACAAAAATTGGTATTTTCAAAAGTGAAACGAAGAGACCAAAGAATCTGCGATGACAATGGGCTTCTTTATAACCCTTACTTACGTGGTAGAGGTATGGTAGGGCAAGTGGCTAGGCCTAATGTACGGATTTGTTCGCGTATTCGCGGAACTGGTCCCTGTATGTGCGGGAGCGGTTTAGGTAGGGGAGTGGCGATTGTAGGTCCTCAGCATAACTACAAAGACTACAGACAAGGGTGGAATGAAGTCCCAATTATTTATATTAATATTGATTATAAACTGTAACCACTTCTTCATTATCAACTGTCACTACTAGTACCACATGTACTATACTAACATACCAAACCATGATAAAGTTGATGCTAACAAGTTATAACTTTCATTTATTTCACTAAATATCATATATCACTTATTTATCATAACATAGCTAATTCAATTCTGAACACCTTATATGTACTACATATTTTGGTAGGAGCAAATCTTCTTACTAAAAAAATAGGTTATAAATGAGATCTATAATAATCATGCACCCAAAAAGTAGGAGGTACTGGGGTGGGTGTACTGCACAAAATAGCCGGTATTGAAAGGGTTAAAGCATTTCTATTTTTGTTACTTTATTGCTGGCAACTGTCAGCTCCACTTTAACTGGTGTGCTAAACAGAAACTCTTCAAAAGTCGTTCCAGCGGTTTGAAATATGTTTGGTGTGGCTGAAAGTTCCTTTCCGTCCTCCAAGACGATTGTGATCTCCTCTCTGTATATAAAGAAAAATAATAATACCATACACATTTATTGCTGTCTATGTGGGTTATTTTAGCATTTGCTGCTCAATATATTACTTGGTTCATGAAATTATTAGTAGGTTCTGAAAACAGGTGCCTGCAATTTATATACTATACTACATACAGATGATCAGTACTAAACAGAAATGCCAAAAGGCATTGAGGTTTCAATGATGTAAGATGCTTCTTTTTTTTAAAGAATCTAACATTTTATATGTGTGTACAGTATGTATGACCTTTTACAGTAATATGAAAAGTAGTTGATATTGGGGCAGGGGATCCACATGTTCATTATGTCCAGGCTTCCCTTCTTGGGATATTGTCATGTTTACAAGATTTTTCACATTTGCTGACCCCAAAGGACACTGGACCTGCACCAAAAACAATATGCTTCTTGCACATAATATGGCATCCACAAGTCACATGAGTCCATCTAAGCTTTCTTATTTGAGATAAGTGTGTACAAGGTTTTCATAGAAGATTTAGGTTTGCATCAATAAATATGCATGATATAACCAACACGTGCAACCGATAATATCAACACCATGAATTGAGTTATCAGTGCAGTGCAAATAATTTGTCTACTTGACAAGCCATTTGTTGAATTGTGTTGGTGGTTTTCATAATTGGTGGAAACATATGATTTATGGATGGGGTCATAATGGATTGTCATACCAGTGTATATGTTGTAGCTAACAGGGAACATATAGAGTTGCAAATGGTAAGGAATGGAATATGTATTTTGAATGCAATGTACAGTTCATTAGTTATCATTAGTTATCTGTTAAAGGGGCATAAGGAGCTTTTACTATAATTACCAAATTATAAAATTTCCAACCCTTGCTTTCAGCATTGACGGCTAGTTTCCAATCACATTTTTACAATGAGGTACTTTTTTCCTAAAATGGAGGACCCCTCGCAAAGGAAAACAGGCAATGAAAAAGTAAACAATAACAAAGTGGTTCACAGAATTTGTTTACATTGCAGTTGCATTCAAATATTCCAAACTGTTGCTCAACTGCATGCGCCATAATCCTGTTTTGAACTCTCATTGGTTAATATTCATGAGCTTGCTTGTTCAATAACAATTTTGAATCGAAAGACAATGCTTGTAAACAAATCTGTTCAGTTTGTTATTGTTTATATTTTCATTGGCCTAGTTCTTTGCATGGGGTTCAAAAAAGTTGTGAAGAGAAATAGCTCATTCTGAAAATGTGATTGAAAACTACCTGTCAGTGCTGAGAGAGCATTTTAATATTTGTAATCTGGTTGTAATCAAACTCCTAATGCCCCAGCATGTATATTAATGACTTGTAGGATTTTTATAACATGAACAACTACAGTAACAATAAATCATGCCATATGAACGAAAACAGACATTTGGCTATAAAAATATAACCATTTCAAAATATTTAATTAAACCCCACTTACTCTTTAATATGGACAACATTATTACCAAAAACAAAGACATATCTACAGTACATGGGCTATTTGTGTACCACCATATGATATGAATGGTTGGTGCATTAGTGTGTTTACAAGCTCTTTTTGGACAAACTACATTAAGGCCCAACTCCCCCCCCCCTGCACATTAAAATCAACTTCAGCATTTTTATCATGAACAAGGTAGTTAACATTTTATCATGAACATGCTAGTTAACATTTTATCATCAACGGATACATGCTAATTAACAACATAACTAAGCTACATTCAGCTGGATCAACTCATTAATATGCATATCACTACCCAAAACAATGGGGCACATCTACGGTCGGTCCATGGGCTATCTGTGTACAACTATATGACATGTTTCGAATGTATCTTTGTTGAGATAGCGTGTTTACAAACCCTACGTAACACACATGGACACAAATGCCATCAGGACAAAATAGGTTCCGGATGTTGATAGTATCATAAACCAAAATATGTAAGCTTTGCCTTTGATTTGGTTTCCATGGCATCCATACTTTGGAAGGGTAATATGAACTTGTTCCTCTCACTATTTTTTAAAGATATTGACCATGTGAATGTTTTGAAGCAATTTCAAAGCATGGAAAAACCACTATGTTTTCCACAATTTGCATAATACTTGTTTTTAACTCACCCTTCCTGATCAAGTCCTGTTACCTCAAAAATTCCTGAAAAGGTACTGGGTTTGGATATCTGCTCGGTGATCTGTAGTGAACGTAAAAGAATTAGAGCTATTAACCATGGTAGAACTGTTCTGATGCTTTATTATAGGATCATTTTGTCACCAGGATATATACTATGTTAAACCTGGTAAATAAGATATGCAATGTATTTTAACTTCTGTTGACCTTAATTGACCTTCACAAAAAACAATAGCAACCGAGAACTTAGTGAGGGTCATTTGCGTACCAGGTATGAGATTCAACCAAGTTTCTAGTTATCATGTTTACAAGGGTTTTGCACTTACACACAAAGAATGACACTTGCTGTGGCAAATGTATTATCAGGACATAAAGAAAGTACTGAATTTTGTGGATTACAGATATATTTCTACATAATTCAGGTAAATGGCCAAATTTTAAAAACATTCTGTTGGTTACGTGGACACTAAACGATTTGGCATTGGTAACTAACATTGTTTGTATGTATCACACAGCTTTCTCAATGTCAGGTAGCATATACCTGTATACCTCCCTATAAGTGGTGTCCCCCCCAGTAAATATATGTTAGTTGTGAGATTTGTATACAGTCGCTACTACGGGGGTCGGCTTATTATTGTTAGTTACAAAGTGGACACTAACAATTTAATAATCCTTTGATGTAGGATAAAATAAGTTACAGGAAGGATACAAACAGCACACTTTATCAGATTGTATTTAATGTAAAGTGTTGTAATATGGTAGAAAGGCTCATACAACCTCTATAAATTGCAGGTCAAAGTTGTATATAATTGGTGGACACCACATGTAATGATAATATTGGGTCATTTCCTCTGCAAAAATTAAACATCAGTTTGGAAGAGGAATACCTGGAACTGTAAGATGGATTAACATACCACACTTGCTTGCAATCACATAACAAGGGGACTGTTCTTAAACAGGGTAAACATGTATTGAAATTAACATGTCAGTGGACACCTCATTTTGGGGAAAATTAATGACAAAAATCATAAATGAAATAAAAGTACAAGAACTTATACACATGAGATCTTTATATACATATATGTAACTTGAAAACAAATATAGGTGGATGAATTTTTCATTTCCTGAAAATTGCAAAGAAATATAGATATGGAGGTGGTTTCCCAATATCATATTCTTACACATACATGCTTCAAAGGGTCCAACACCCTACATCAGGGGTGGGCCTACAATTTATTTTGCGAGACACAGTAAAATTTTGTATCCAATCTGCGGGCTGCAACACAAGGATATATGTACTCATGTGATAAAAATGAGATATTACATCATATGGTAAATTTAAAGATCATAAAGCTATATATGGACATTGTTTATCTGGGAGATATCATGGGCTTTATATAATGTGTTTATGATAATATTTCATTATAATCAGTTAATCTCCCAAATTAACATGGAGCATTGGCATCATGAAAACTGGCAGTCTGCAATTTACTCTTCTATGCCCTACATGATCCATTAGTTAAAAAGTATGTAACTCCCTTGGCTGTATTCCGAGCACTGGTTCAATACGACTACTCAATCCAATAATAATTGTCATATAACAACCAAGTACGACATAAATCCAACGTCACAACATTCTATGTGATTTCTGAATAATTTTACAGATAAATTGTGTAGCTAACTAACTGTTTCATATGCCATATTTGAATTTCATATCAAATGTGACAGACCTTCACAAACAGATATATGTAGCAGATTTGTTGCTTTATGCTTGTTTGCATCATGAAACCAGTCATGCTAATGCAATTGAAAAATGGACAGAATGGTGAGAGATGACATATGGTGGAAGTACTTACTGTGACTGATGTTAAATCTGTAGATTTCAGTTGGCGCTTGTCATGATAAATGTCTACCTCTAGGTTTTCAATTTTGACAATTTGGCCCTTGTTTTCTGACTCGATTTTTGTAGAATGGTCACCCCACAGTTTTACACAAATTTTTTTGGCGGTTGGTTCATCACAGATGTAGACATCGCGTCTTTTCCATGTGTCTCCTTGTTTGATGTCATAAACCTGTTGAATGCATGAAAAAAAATTGTTGACAATAAGACTGATATTAGAAAATTCCCTGGCATAAATAAATGTATGTGGCATGCAAGTTACATCTTTTCATACTTACTTTTTTTCAGGTTAAAGTATGAATAATAACTTGTTGATGGAGGACTAATATCATGGGTCATATTTTCCAAATGTTAAAAATGTTTATTTTTCCATACCTGCAATTGGTAAATAAAGTACATTTTTTCTTGTATCTGCAGCATCGAAACCAAAAATAGCAAGTGTTAATACTACTTAATTGGTTTTTACTGGTGTAATGTGGATGAGAACTAACTACTTACTTCAGAGATGGTGCCTTGAATACTGAGGCGGCGTTTCTTGGGCGATGACGTCGCCTCCGGTACTGTGCAGATTGGAGCGTGGTAGAAATTTTGTAATTTTTCATCTTTTAT
This sequence comes from Paelopatides confundens, assembly GCA_011317855.2. Taxonomy (NCBI): domain Eukaryota; kingdom Metazoa; phylum Echinodermata; class Holothuroidea; order Aspidochirotida; family Synallactidae; genus Paelopatides; species Paelopatides confundens. Next base: position 7,968 of record WXZC020000078.1, read on the forward strand.
TTCAAAGGTTGAGCCTGTCTGGAATACCTGTAAGTGAAAAGGATTTGGAACGTTTGTTAGAACGAATAGATTGTTTGCTTGTAATTGTCAATGCTGAATGTTCTGAATATCTGGCATGAATTTGGGGTATTTGTATAATTTGCAAAAGGTGTAGGATTGTATTACAGATCATGTTGTTGTTATACGATATTGGAGTTACGTGATTCTTGAATGTGAATGATATCCTGTCTGCTTTAAATGCTAATACTAGAAACTTGAGTACCAATAGTTCACTACCCCCAACAATGGAGTTCAAATGATTGTAGAGAACATCCACATGAACTTCTGAATTCAAATTTATACTCTCCAAATGACCCAGTACTTACATTAACGTATTATCAGTTTTGGTGGATATCCATCCATTCATTCTTGTGGGAGAAGCATTTTGCATGGAAGACCATTTTGCATGTTTTCTAACAATAGGCCCAAATGGCCCTTCATTTCTGAACACACCAAATGGACCACTACTAAATGACCAATAATTTGAGTAACTTTTGCAAAAATCCACACAAAATTGCAGGGGTAAGCTGCCTTTTGCATGTTTCCAACAGTGGGCCCAAATGGCTCTTGGATGACTTGACCTCTAATTCCTGGATACACCAAATGACCAAATGCCATAGTGTTTTGCATATTTGTTAACAATTGGCCCAAATCTCCACTAGACAACTTTGTCCTCAATTTCCTGGACACTCCAAGTGGACCACTACTCGGCAATAATTATGGGCAAAAGTTCACAAACATCTATGTGAGAATAAGCATTTGCACATTTCCAAATAAATGAACAAAATTGACCCCTAAATAACCTTTGACCTCAATTTCCTGAACACCCCAAAAAGCCCACTACTTAAGGATCATTGTGTGCAACTTTCATAGAAGTTCATGAAGCATTGTATGAGAAGAAACAATATGTAAATTGTTAACAGACAAGACTCATATATATATACTTATCAGTTGATTGTGTAAGCTCACCAGCTTGGCCGGTATGAGTTAAAATGACTTGCCTTTGATGTTCCGGACGTGAGTCTTAAAAAGTTGACCTGTGGATTGGTTGTTAGAGAATACTTGCTAAGCAAGACAAATGCTCCCTTCTCCAATTTGGCCACTAGCTTTGTTCCAGGATCACTGGTAGTCGTCTGGATCCTTCCCTCCAGCAAATCGCCATTTGTCATGAATGCATTGAAAAAGTAAAGGGCGCCATGTTTAACTGGTGCATTCAAAACATAGATCACCATGGAAGCCATAATCTGGATAAATAAATGATATTGTAATAGGTCAAGTGTGAGAAGCACTGTAATCAAAACTTGTAGTATAAAATGACTAGTATGATGCAGACCTCTTCATCAAGGTGTTACAGTAACATTATTGCAATATGATTTGCAGTGTTTTATGGTCAGACCAGGCACAGTACAGCAGTTCAGTATGATAAATGTTAGTATTGCTGAAAGCTAAATCTAATGTTGTTCCTGAATTTGTACTTGAAGTTGTTACATGTTGTGTACATAAAAATGTCTCTTCCATGTACTTCAGAAAATGCTGGTTATTATTCTGTATGTCAAAATTAAAGTCACCAATTATAACAAAAGGATTTTGTATTTGAATATGTGGCAAAAGGTGTGTAGAAATACTTTGTTTGTATTCAGTTAATGAACATGATGGTGAAACATAGATGGTTGCTATTTGTAGAGGGGAACCTGAATTTGTCTGAATAGTTAGTGTCATACATTCAAATCGATTTGCAGAAAATGTTGATACTTTTTCCACAGGAATGTTGCAACGTGTGTAGACAATTTGCCCATGCGCAGGTCTGATGGTTTGTGATGATTGTAGACATTGATCATTGCGATAAATGCTGAAATTGTCAATGTGGTAGTCTTCACTTCTATCATGTTGTCTAATTCTTGATTCTGCAATTGCTATTACATCAGATGAAGTCATGTTATGATCATTTCTTAATTGTTGAATGTGTTTGTGCAGTGATCTGCTATTTTGAAATGTGATTCTACATTTAGATTGTGTTATATCGTACATGGGTATGTAGCATAGTTCCAATTTGCTGTTATGTCGCAAGCGTTTCATTTCCTCTTTAACACTTTCAGTTACTGTAATTTTATTTCTATTCAAATTCAAAATATGTAACCCAGATGATGTACGAACACGGCTAAATGCAACATAATGTGCATGTGGAATTGATCTTACCCCCATGTCTACTACAATTTCATTGACAGTGTCCCCTTGTGATTTGTGGATTGTTTTGGCTGTCGATTGTCGTAGTGGAAATTGAGTTCTCATGATTGGTATGTGTCGTTTTGTAGCTAGGAATGTTCTTGTAACTGCAAATATAGGTGTCCAATCTTTAATAACATGTTCATGAAAGTATGATCTGTACTGTGTTCTTAGTTTTAGACCTACATTTGGATCATCAAATTTCACCCACAGAATACTTGGAATGTTGGAATTGGTTTGTATGTATTCTATCTTCATTAATGTACATGGTGAACCATTTGTTATTCCATCATCAACACTGATGTTAACAACAGTGTCATAGCGCAACCCAATAGATATCTTCAATTCTGAAAAAAGGCCAGCAGTTTTGTTTGAATCTTTTGGAATAACATTTAATATCTTTTGTTTTGCCTCTGTTGTGAAATCTCCAACGACATTATCTTGAGCTTTTATTAATGCTTTTTCTGTCTGAGATAAGTGAAACACTCTTTCATTGTGTTGATTGACCAAGGCATTTGTGGGATATAAATGTGTAGCTAAAGATGGATATTTGGAGTTACTTGGATCTGTGATACATTTTTCTAGTAATGAAAGATCAGACTCAGTGTATTTGTCCTCTCTGAGACGGTTTAATAATTCAGCAAATTGTTTGTCATCTTTTTGCCTCATGATTTCATCTAATTCATGGGCTGTGAAGTATTGTTGCCATAAATTTGGTGCAAGTGGACCATATCCTTCTTTCAAATTGTGGAATATCCATTGATCCATGACAGGCTTCAGTTGGTACAGATCTCCAACTGCAATGATGTGAACTCCACCAAATGGTTTTTGATTTGACATATTCTCTTGAAGTCTTTTGTGAATGAACAAAAATTGTCTATTGCCAACCATTGAAACTTCGTCAATAATAACCACAGTTAAATGTCGATATTTCACCCTAAGAGTATTTAATTTGTCAGAAGCCATTTTTTTGTAATTGAACCCTTGGTTGGGATCTATTTGAAATGCTGAATGAATAGTGTTTCCCTTAATATTGTATGCAGCTTTTCCAGTAGGTGCACATAACAATACTGTGTAGTCTTCTGGGTTCATTCCTTCAGAGGTATTTAAGTATGGCAGTAAGGCTTCATTCAATGTCTTTATAAGTAAAGACTTGCCTACACCAGCACCTCCTGTTAGAAATACATGTAGCGGATCAGGTTTGGTCGATATCCACTTCATGACATGCAAGAAAAATTCATGTTGCTTGGTGTTTAATGAGGACAGTAATTGTAAGAATTCATCTTGTTCAATTCGTTTTGAGAGTAGCTCACTTGACTGTGTCGTGGGTATACCTATTTCCCCTGCTAAATCACATTGTCTATGTTCATCACGGTTGGGTTGATAAAATGAATACTGGTCACTTGCAGAACTACCTTCGAATGAATCGTTTGCTTCAGCATGATTAATGTTTGGTGCAACATTGTCAAATATGTTTTCTATTGACTGATTGGTAAATGCTTCTTGCAGAACTTCTGCAGGCATGGATTTATTTGGTTCATAAATTGTCATTTTAATCTCAATCTGATTCTTCATTACATTGAAGTGGGATAGAAATGAGTCATATTTTCCTAAAATATCCTCTTCTTTACGCCATGGAACATAGAGCATTAATTTTTCCCGGGAGTAATTTTGAAGGTCTACATTCCTATTGTAGTTAACAAATCTCAACACTTTTGGAGTTTTACAGGACTGAATTTTCATTCCAGAACGAAATGTGATGTTTATTTCATCAGTACATTGCAATTCATTGTGTTCATTTGGGTCATCTTCTAAGTCCATATCACCATAGTTTTCCATATGGGTAGGAAATTTGATGATCAGTTTAGAAGCATAATCTGCCAGGCACCAGTTTTGTAACAGTTTGGGCCTAGTTGCATACCTGTGGAGGATATTTCTTGCTTCAACATTTGTATCATCAGGATTCAGTTTTTCTAATTTGTCTTTGCTTTTAAGAAGAAAAATCCTTCTTTCTGGTGGTGATGTGTTAATAAATGTGATTGTTCGAGTTGACCTGGTTATAGGTAGTTGCAGTAAAAGGTAAACAGCTTCCTGTGCACTTATTTCAACAGCATTAACAAATTTATTACCAATGCTACGTAGTTGTTGGCGTAAATTTGTAAAATCTTGCTTAGCTTCTTCACAGGCTTTTCGCAGTAAAGTACTCATTCCTCTCTGTGATTTGCTCATGTAAGCAACAATGTACACAGCACATGCATATGGGTCTGTGATATATTGAATATCATGATTTGCTCCATATATATCAATTAAGTTCTTCATATATGAATTAATGCGAATTTCAGATGGTTTTCTCTTTAAGAAAACTGTTGGTCTCTTTATGCTAGACTGCAGTGCTTGAATATAATCTGCCTCTGTTAAATGAACTTTCTGCAGAAATTGAGAAAATGTAATATCAAGGCCATCCTTATGTTCATGTAATAAAGTAGTGACCTTTTTGTAATTATCTGCATGAATAGAAAGAAAATGGTCTTCTTGTAATGGCTCCAATATCATTGTAGAAGACATTGGTGGTTTAGGAAACCCAAATCGACAGATAGGTTTTGATCCTTTTCTACATGTTCTAGAGTGTTTGTGTTTCTGTAGTTCTAACATTGGCTTTACTTCTTCAGGAACTTTCGATGAACATGAGATATACCTATCAACAAATGATGTAATATTATCATCAGTCATCCCATTATATATTGGTGCATTCTCAACCCAAAACATAATGTGAGCATGGGGAGATCCACGTTGTTGAAACTCTATGCGCACAAAGAAATCTTTGATATGCCCAATTGGATTAATGTCTGACTTTAACACATCATTAATAAAAACTTGCAATCTATGATCAAAAAATCTAACACATGTGACTGGATCAGACTGTACTAATCTGGTTTTTACTTTCCAATCCATAGCCAGTACTTGGTCAGTAGAGTAATTTTTATGATCAATTAATTTACCAAGAATCTGCAAAAGTTCTACCCATTTTAAGTCAGCTGCAGATAAGGAAACAAAATATGTTGGAGATCCCAACTGTCTGATCATTGCCATCAAATCCTTTTGTCGTTTTTGGAAATAGGGAGGTGAATTGCGTAATTGCTTGAAAATGTTATATCCTTCATCTCGTTCTAGCAATTGTTCTTGGTAATCTTTATCTAGAACTTTTTTGGCAGTGAGCTTTTGCTTTCCGGTTTGGCATTTTCTGATTGCCAACATAGCATTGTTTGCAATTTGTTGCATCTGTACTTTTTTTAACTTGAAGAATATGTTAGGAATTGATTCAGGCACACGTCTGTCAACTGATCGCAATTCCCATTTGCAAATATCTGAATAATGAATAGACAGATGTCTTTTGTCATTTAGTGTCCTACGATTACCACAAAATATTGATGGGAAAGCCAAATATTCTGCATCTGGATCTTGAAATAAACTGAGAGGGTGCTGGTTTTCTCCAGGGACAAATGTCATTATTTGACTGTTGTCATATTCTGCTTCTGTAAGTAAGGTATCTCTATTTCCTTGCCTTTGTTCAGTGTCATCGATTTCACTGAAACAGTCTTCTTCAGTTTCTGCATGTTGTGGCTCTTTATTATTAGAATCTATAGAACTCTGTAACTGTGTACATTCGTTACTACAACTGACTTCTAACCATGAATGATCTATCTGTATGTTTAGTTCTTTGAAAACATCACCATTTGCAAGTAGCCATTTTAGAGCTGTGAAAACTTTGAATGGTCTCACATTTTCAGAATAGACAGAACTCTTGTAAACAAGTTTTCTCTTCAATTTAATAGGAATAGTTTCTGACTGTGAAATCATTCTAGGAAGAGATGTGATGGTTGGTAATATGTCTACTGGTACATTCACTACAGTTCCTTTAATAGAAAACTGGCCACCTCTGGGTAATTCCCTTATTTGCATGAATGGAATCCTTGGTGACAGTAACCTTTCTTCCAAGTGGCATAATTCTAGTTCTTGCGGTTTCTTTGGAAATGAACAATAGTTAGCAGCAGACAAACGCGGTATTTGCTCATTTTTAATTGAGAGTAGACATGTTCTGCATATCCATTCCTCATTTTCCACTGATTTGTAACTTGTTGAACATTCAGCAAGTAAATTTAACACTGCTGTAGATCTTACATTCCTTACACAACTCACTGAATGCTTAAACCAGGTTTGATTACATATAGTGCAAACATAAATTGGCCCATCTCTTATTTTGTTCAGAAAAGTTTCCTTGCACTTTTGCAATTTAACTTGATACAAACTTTCGTTATATTCAATTTGTTTGTCTGATAAATGCAAACTTGGTGAAGTTAATGTTGCATCAAATGAAGTACATGGTAAATTATTTTGCACCATTTCATCATTTGCCTCCAATGTATTCATATTCAGTAGCATGTCATCTCGTCTTTCATTGACATTATCATTTGTTTGGTCTACCTCGGTTGAGAGGTTACTATTTTGAGTTGGAGTAGGAATATGTGAGCAGGAAACAGTGGTTTGTGAGTTTCTACCTCTTGTATTTGTAGGATGGTTTACACTTGCGGTTTTGTGTTTGTCTGTGCTTGTTCTACCTCTTGTGTTTGTAGGATTGTTTACATTTGCTGTTTTCTTGCATTTGTATGTTCTACCTCTTATATTTGTAGGATTGTTTACATTTACTGTTTTCTTGCGTTTGTACGTTCTACCTTTTGTGTTTGTAGGATTGTTTACACTTGCAGTTTTGTGTTTGTCTGTGCTTGTTCTACCTCTTGTGTTTGTAGGATTGCTTACATTTGCTGTTTTCTTGCGTTTGTATGGTCTACCTCTTATATTTGTAGGATTGTTTACATTTGCTGTTTTCTTGCGTTTGTATGGTCTACCTCTTATATTTGTGGGATTGTTTACATTTGCTGTTTTCTTGCGTTTGTCTGTGCTTGTTCTGGCTGTTTTTTTGATGCTTTTCTGTATCAATGAAGAGTTGATCTTTTCTCTGCCTCTTTTTGTATCTTTGGCAATACTCTTTTCTGTGGTTCAATTGTTTTGCTCTTTTTCTATTGTTGGTTTTGACACCACAGTTTTTGACTGGTATATGTGTATTTGCATATGAAAAATATGAAGATAGCATTTCAAATCCAGTCATTGATATCATTCCCATTGATGTTTCCATACTACAATGTACTGACAAAGGACGTATTTCAACAAATGATGATCGAGTTAAATTTAAACTGGAACTTAAGTCATACAAAAATTGAACCAAATCTGTTAGTTGTTGAAAGTATAACAGGATAGCAGTACCATTGGGATGAGGTAATCCATCCTGAGATCTTGAATGAGGATCAAAAAATGAATATTCAGTTGTAGGACTACAACTAATTGCCATCATATAGTCACCCATCAATAAAATGCACTTATTTGAAACAGTGAATGCTTGCTGAAGAATAATATCCAGACTTTCAAAACTGCTTTCTGGCTGGGACACTATTTTCCCATAAATTGTATGAAAGTATGTGATATCGTATGTGAAAATGCCACAAGAAAATGTGAGTGGAAGATCATCAATACTCAAGAAACTGGAATGATGAAGATTTCCATTTTGGTATAATGTGTTTGCAATTTGACAATATAGTTTATCGCCATGTTGCAAAGCTTCATCAATATCTTGTTTTTTAATAACCCTTAGTCTTTGCATAAATGCTAACATGACGAGTGAATTGCAAGAACACTGGCGTCCAGCTGAATATTCAGAAAATCTGGCAGTACCTTGATGATAAGTCCCTTTCACAATACGACTGATATTTGTGTTACATTGAGACTCAGTAATGCACACTGAACTGCTTGCAGAAAGCTTTTTAATAGGTAATTCATTTTGATTTCCGTGTATTTCATCAATAGCAAGACTACATACATTGGCATTAGCATCTATAATATTAGAAGGCAAGTTGGTAATATTTATATTATGAACTTTCCATTTTGCTCTTGATCTTGCACTTTTTCTAGGCATCTTGATTTCAATTGCTAGAAACTATTCCAAATAATTTTATGTCAATATGGTTTGGAATGTGGCATCTCATTTATATTATGTTCTTCAATTTGCACTACAATATGAGTAGCCTATGCAAATCATCAAACTTAATAAGGCGCATAGCTTTCACAAGTCATGTTAGCACTTATTTCATCAAACTTTGTAAATGACACATCTTTCAGAAGACATGTTTAACATCAAACTTTACAAGAATAACCCATACAGCCTTGGGCAAGGCATTCACTAAACTAGAGTGAATCTTGATTGATATGCTTACTGAGTGTTAAGGAGAAGTCCAATAGCTGAAGTTGTCCTCTGGAAAAATGTCCTTGGTACAGTGACAAGTAAATTAGTGAGAGCAGAGCAGTGAAATACTATCTGTGAAGAAAAAAAAAGAGGAAAAAAAAAGGAGGAAAAAACGTAAGTATTTTCTAGTTCTCTCATTTCCTATGCAGCAAGTGTGGCTATAATGTAGTACAATGGTCGGGGAAGTAGTAACCATAGTTGGCATATTATTTTATATAGACTGTAAAGTGTGCTTAATGTAATTTGAGAATGAGTTCACAGTAATCATCCTTGAAAAGGTAAACAAAGAGCAGCAATAGTGTGTACAACACCGTACCATAATAGCATTTTAGTAATTTGTAAATTACAACCCCAAAATACACTTGACTGAAATAGCCCAGTATACTGGATGATAATTGTGCATTAAATACATGTCAGGTGAATGGAAGATGACTGCCATTAACGAACTGCCCCCGTCACCAATACCAAGTGGAAACTGGTACTTGGGGGCGAACAGACTAGGCTAGTCAAAGACTGCTACACAAGTAGGCCTATGCTACAGTATGCTATTTTATTCGTGACTGTAGCCTAGCCCGCCTAGGCTACCAAAAAATGGATGTCTAGCTGGTACTGACATATGCTACTTGCTAGCCTAGTAGTAGTAGT